>JBCJKH010077391.1:0-15645 GCA_039877255.1 Loriculus beryllinus | reverse complement strand
TCTGATAGCAGGTATTGCACAACCTTTGGATTTATCCAAGTTTTTACAATCACACATTTTGTTACTAATTCTGAGGTACTGCATGCTGTGATTGTTGTGCTGCAATGTTTTAGATAAGTGGTAAGATTTGGCTTCTAATCACAGGCTCTCATTTCATTTGAATGAATAAATTAAGAAATTAGCAGAAATGATTAGTCACATGTGCTTAAGCAGGGGCTGGTTTTGCATTTATTTTGTACAGTTTCTTGAACTACATCATTCTATTCAATGACTAAAAAATTTCAGTGAGTACAAGAACGTCCCATCCTAAAAGAGATAAAAGAGAGAGCAAGATTTACAGGCATTGCAATGTCATCTGTGAGAGACTTATTGTGTCAGTTATTCAAACATCAAAAGAGTTAAGAGGGAATCAAAAGGATATGCAATTTATTAAACCCCTTCTAGTAACAATCTCTTATGTGTGTAACAGGTTTTATCACACACTGATGGATTTTACTCAAGCCTTTGTACTTGAGAGTTGCGGAAAAATGATTTTCAAAGTCCTCACTCAAAAGGCAGCAAGGTAGACAGAGAAGGTACTTCTCTTTCAAAGTACAGGTTTTACAGTTGGTACACTACATATACTCAACAGACAAGCTAGCAGACAGATCTTTAACAGGTTACATTGGAACAGAACTCTCGTGCAAGGAATAATGTCCTATTAAGATGAATTTACAGCAAATGACCAAGTTATAACATTCACTGCCACTTTGCCCTCGGCTTTCTGAAAGAACAGCTTCAAATGAGTCCTCAGAAGTTTTAGATTGTTTCCCGTAAGTATGAAAAGACTGATCATATCTAGAAAGATTAAAGATTTACAAAAGTTATCTGTATTAGTCTATAAAAAAGTTGTAACATTACTACATTCAACCTTTTAAACAAAGGCTGATACAGGGGGGTTAGCCAATGTACACGGGGGTAGTACAAGGGAGTCCAACTAATGTATGAGGGGGCTTGGTATATGAAAAGCTAGTGCCTGAAAAACATAGAGTGAAGTTGCAAAAGAGAACAACGGTTATCTTGTAAGTCTGTGAAATTTGGTGGCCCCACTAAACATGAGTTAATTGTTTCACACTGGTCTTCGAAAGTATCTTTAGCTTTGAAGAACAAAGTCTGTGTTGAGATAACAGGATTTAGTGACCCAAATAAACACTAATTGCTTCGCAGCATCCTTCAACTTATCAGTTGGTTTGTTGGCTTAGAAACAGAGCTTCCCAAACATCTGCTAGCTTGGGATACTCCTTGTTTGCCCATCCTGTAATAAATTTTGCAGGAAAGTCACACTGTCTTAAATCTTTGCTAGTTAATTAGAAAGTTATAGATATGGCTGGTTTCAGCTAATTATGGGATCACTGGAGCATCCAACTGTGCCAAAGGTGAAAAGTACACTGTGAGGAAGACTGCTTACTTCATCTTGAAGACCCTCACCCACAAGAGGAAGACTCATTTACTTCATCCTGAGACCCTCGCCCATGGCCAGAGGGGGACACTGCGCAGATGCAAAGGACCTTCTACCTCATTATAATACGAAGTGGGGATAGATAATAAATATGTATCGGTGTATCAAGTAACCTAATGCATATGCATATCTTAAGAGAACAAATGTAAAGGGAAAACGACCCTGGGGCATTCATGCTTTGAAGGAATTATCTCCATGCACCTCAGCACTGAATAAAGCATACCCACTTTACAACTTTAATGAGTTGTGGAGTTAATCCGCATATCAAGACGATATGTTCTCAGGAGCCACCTGCCCTTTCCAGATATTTCATGCTTATCTGCTGTCTAAGTTGTTAAGCGCACTACCCCTGCCTGTAGTTCAAGCTCACCAACACACTTAAGATGTGTTCTTGCACCTTAACAAAGTGGCAGTTCACAAAGTGACAGTCAGTAACTAGCATAATTTTAAAAAGCTGCACTGTTAGCTTTGTCAGACAGTTGCTATTGCTGTTTTTTTCACTTGGCTTGAGGACAGTTTACCTGTAAACGATTATGGAGTTTGAAGGCAGAAAAAAGGTAATGATCATAGTAATACCATTACTCATCTACCACAGTTTTTACTATTGCTACAAGCTGTAGAATAATTTTATATTCTACAGTGATTTATTGTGCTTCCATCAGTATTTCAGGGACAGCTGACTAAAAGCACTGGCTCTACACAGCATGATTCCCATCTCATGTGTAACCAGGTTACACTGGTACTGGCATTTGGTGTAAGTCAATGAAATTTATTTGCATACTAGCAAGTGATTTTGGAGAATTCTCTCTCATTTTTGATTCACAGCTTCCTCCCTTCCAATGCTTTCTAACCTTCAGAGATTTATCTGAGATCTCTCAATGATTTCACTGTTTTAATGACGTTTAAGTAACTGATATATATACATGCTTTTATACCTGAATACATATATATACAAATATTGTCCAGCTTATGTAGAACTTATTTATATGTTATTAAAGTACTAAACCCGAGGTATTTGGGGAAAATTATTTTTGTGAAAATACAGGCAAAAATTAAGCCAGCCCACAGTGATTGATTAGGTTGCAATCACTGAAGGTATAGCTCACCAGAAACAGAGTTATCATTTGCAAGTGTGGAAAAAGACTTGCAGGATAAACACACCGTTTGATTTTTGTAGATTCAGGTCAAGCAGAAGCAGTTTATTTCTACAGCTATAGGAGGGATAGAGGTCCAGCCCTCTACTGGTGTGAATTTGGACTTAAAGCGCAAGTACTAGGGTTATATAAATTCACAGCAGGTACAAGCTGCCCTGTGACAAGTGCTGACACGGCAGAGCAGTATCAGCATGGAGGAAACACTGTCATGGTGGACATGCTCATGTGTTCGGGACAACTCAGGCAGCCTCGGCGTACATCTGCTCAGCTCACCCCTCCTCCCTTGTGACACTGCTGTGCGCTTTACCAGCAGCCAGGCCTAGCAAGGCCCCCGTCCACAAACCAACGCTCGGAACCCACGCCGCTCCGAAGCAGCTGCCCCCACCACAACAACGCCGCCCCCCCCACAACGCCGCCTCTCCCCGTCCCCCCCGTCAGCGGGCGCTCGGTGACGTACCGGTCTCGTGTCAGCGGCCCCGCCCTCTGCCGCCTGCCCCGTGAGGTGTAGTGGGCAGTGGCGGAGCTTGGCTCGGTAAGTGCTGTCGGGGGGTCGGGACCTCCGCGGCTGTCCGGGGCTCTCTGCAGAGTCGTTGGGCTGCGGGCAGGGCGGTTGCTCGCCTGCGGCGAGGCGGGACGACGCGGGGTGAGCAGCGTGCGCAGCGACGCGGTGCTGAGCAGGCCATGGAGGGTGGTGGCAGCCCCCGAGGCGGGGGGGGTCCTCTTCGTGCAGAGGAGCATCGCTGAGCGGCGGGAGCCCCGCTGCCCTGCGGCCGGGCGAGTGGGGGTCGGGACTAGCGGGAGGGGTGAAGGGGGCAGCGGGGGCGGTGTGGTTAGGCCAGGTTGAAGTAGTCGCGATAATAAGTCATGTTTTGAGTGTCGTCTGGTGGAACTGAGAGGTTTTCTGTTAAAGTACTTTGGAAAACTGCTCCTAATTTTGTCTGTTTTTTGAAAGATTGACGTCAAACAGTTTGGGCCTGAGTAGTTTGAATATGGAAAAATCTGTTTGCAGTGATAGGAAACTGGCAAGCATGCAACTAATGAAAAAATAATAGTTATCTTACGTAACAGTAAATTTTCCATGATGTTGTTGGAATCTTCGGCCACAGCGCAGTGGATAGTGATGATGTCGTTATACTTCAGTGCTGTGAACAGTGTAATGCCAGGCAGCATAGCTGCACCATGAAAGGCATTACCTGGCTCATGGGTTTTCACTTTCCTTTTTAGAGACTTGCCAAGTCGGTGCTCAGAGCCTAAAAGCTATGTGTGTAGAGCATGTGATGGAGATACAGACCAAGGAGACAGGGAAGAAGTTAATTTATTTGGCTAAAAAAAGGCTTGAGACAGCAGTCGTACCGAGGGGAGGACGATAGATGTGCTGGCTGGGTGAATGCGGGTGCTGGGGTATTTGCCTAAGATGATGGTGTAGGCTGGAATGTCAGAAGATGTAAGTTTGCTGAAGCTTTAAGTGATTTTGAGACTAGGAATTGCCATGTTAGACCAGGTCACTGACTTTCCCTGTTATCCAGTCTTTGATATTACCTGCCTGCTTAAACACTAGCAGTAAGCCATCACCTAATGAAAAATATAAGGGTTACTTTAAACAAACTAATTTAAATAAAGGGAAAAAAAGCCATAAATTTATTCAGGCTAGTATCTGGCTTGTATTAGTTTCAGTCCTTTACAACATCTGTTTTAATTCAGGTAGTTCTCTAAATTCTTGGAAGTTACAAATATTTAATTAATTCCTATTTCCCTATAGAAATACGGCTTAAACAGTTCTGTCTGCGTAGTAGGTCTCCTTCATCCTCTTCGTTTGAAATCAGTGTCTGATAGAGAAACAGTTGACATATCGAAAGAGTTCTTGGGATTAAAGTGTTGGTGGAGGTTTTTGTTGTTGGTTTGTTGGTTTTTTGTTGTTGTTTTGCTTTTTCTCTTCCTTATACCCTCAGGGTTTCAAAAATAGTTGGAGTGACCTCTGGCAGTCAGGTTATTTAATCTTCTTAAGCTTTAGGCTCCACATTTACCTTCTGGTACTGGGATCCACCAGTGAGCTGTATTTTTTAAAAAATATACATTATTTTTTAATGAAGTAGGGTTTGCTGCTTCAGATGCAGGATGGTCAGTCAGATAGTTGAGATGTTAGTTTACAATATCAAATGGAACTCAGGTTTCCCTGTTGCATTGTAGTCTCTCTTGATTGTGTCCCTGAAAGCTCCAGAGTGTATCTGTAGTGATAAATGGAAAAGGGCCACGGAATAAGCTCAAGCACTGAGTTGATCTATGAGTATCTGCAGTGCCCATTAGCTCCTCTGTTTTGGACCAGCTTTCTCAAAGGTGAGTTCCTCTAAATCTTATTTATCACTAAGTAGTACAGATCTGGGCAGTCTGGCTGTAGAATCGAAGGCTGGTTTGCAATGCTCTAATAATTAGTAAACACACTTTACCTTTCATTTCAGCTTCAAAACAGAGAAAGTAAGACTGCATTGCACAGAAATGGATTACAGATAAATACTAAAATATGCACAATGTTTAAATACTATATTAAGATTGTACACTGAAAATAAGAATGACCAAAGATCTTCCTTGCATGCGATCAAATTGCTGTTTAAATGTTCTCTTTCAGAGAATATGTCTTCTTGTGTTGTGAGGGAACAATCCAGTTGGCTTATTTACTTTATACCATCCATTATTTTGCTTCCATTTTAATAAATTAATAAGAATAAATTCAGCTCTTCATAGAATCATGGAATCGTTAGGGTTAGAAAGGACCTTAAGATCATCCAGTTCCAACACCCCTGCTATGAGCAGGGACACCTCACACTAAACCATGTCACCCAAGGCTCTGTCCAACCTGGCCTTGAACACCGCCAGGAATGGAGCATTCACAGCTTCCTTGGGCAACCCATTCCAGTGCCTCACCACCCTCACAGTAAAGAACTTCCTCCTTACATCCAATCTAAACTTCCCGTTTCAGTTTTAACCTGTTACCCCTTGTCCTATCACTACAGTCCCTAATGAGTCTCTCCTAAGCATCCTTGCGGGCCCCCTTCAGATACTGGAAGGCTGCAATGAGGTCTCCACGCAGCCTTCTCTTCTCCAAGCTAAATATACTATGAAAAAGGGGAAAGTTGTGTATTTTTTCTCTCTCTTCCTGGATATTTCAGGCCACAAAACAGCTAGTGTAGGAAAGTTAAATATAAAAAAGGGGGCAATGTCTTAAGTTTATGAACTTGGTATTATTTATTGCATGACCTTTGATAGGAATGCCATAATTAGCAAAACAAAGTGCATGTATATGCTCCTGAATCAACAGAAAAATATTGAATTATACTCTCATTTTTAGTTTCACATGAAGCACCTTGGTCTGCTGCTGTTCTGTGGGGTTTCTGTGTAGCATACAGTGTTCTTGCCCCTCTCTGACACTCCCCCTCCCTGACACCTGTAGAAAGAAGTGAGATTTAATCAATTATCTCTTCAAATATCATCAGAAAAATGGAACTGAAACAGCCTCAAGCTCCCAAATGATTCGTACTATCGAAACATTAATGCTTTAGAAAAAGGCTCTTCCACTTTAACCAGTTAACAGTATATGGAGAGAAAGAGGGAGTAATCTGGAATAGAAGTTCATGCAGGGGCAGCTTTGTTTGCAAAACCAGAGATGCAGAAATTGGCAGAAATTTTCTCTGTATGTCTTTTTTTTTTGTATGTGTACTCCTGATAAACCTTCATTTAAATGTCATCTGTATCCCCTACAATTAGAGTAGCAGCATCAGTTATTGCTGGCTGGTATCTGCTGCTTCAAAGGATCTTAAAGAAAAGAGCAGATGACATGATGCAAATGGGACTTCCTGTGCTAGTACTGTTGAAGCCACCCCATGCAAATGTTTGAAATTAAGGGGTCCATCTACTGACACATTAACTGTTCTCCCTTAGACATTTATGTGGTAGAAAGGCTGATCTGCTCGAATAAGGATGCAGCTTTTCTGTTCAAGCAGAGAAGAAAATGTCTTTAATCCTGAAGAATAGGTATAAGTCTTAAAGTAGACTGAATTTAAGTGACGACAAGCACTGTGTCTCAAGGTGTACCAAGAGGTCTTAGTTAAACTCTTTGGCTAGTGACAAGATAAGCTTTTATTAAAATGTGCATTCTTCAGTTCTTAATCTCTCTTACTGGAAATATGAGAGGTCTTTCATATCCTTGGCCTTAAGCTTTAAAGTGCCAAAAGGGAAAGTGATCCTGATGGCCCTGTCAAGGTGGTTGCCTACCTGAATGAAACTGTGACTAATGAGGTCTTGATACTGCACTCGTTACTCAAGCAAGGTTTTAATTAAATGAGGTGTCAGGTCCTTAATGTCTTATCCTCAAGCATCTTCTTTCCTCTGTGATACTCCCTTTAGCTTCCAGTTTCAAAATTGATTACATCAAATGCCGGTTCCTTCATTTTGTTACAATAAAAATCTTTGCTATTAAGATAAATGGAAGTTGTTCCCTTTTTCATCTTGTGACGTTTCAGTGCATGCTGCTGGCACTGTGAAATAATATCTCATAAGCTTTTTCTCAAGTTTAGAGAAGGCAACAGAATTGCAGTCAAGAAGCATCTTTTTTTTATTAGTGTTTTTTGTGTTCCTTTCCTCTGGTGCTAACCGGTTGTTAGTTGAAGCTTATGGCTGCCAAACCCTGTAGAGTAAAACTTTTGAAGTAGCATCTGTCTCTTCTAACAGCTTGCGTGGATTGCTGTGGGAATGAAATTCCTTTTGACTCGCCTCCAGTTCCAAAAGGATTTGTGTGTTCTTATCTATTAAGAATGAGTCTGCGAAAGATATATATGCAAGCCTATGTATGATAGACAAAAAGGTTTTACCTAAGACTTAATCTCCTTATGCTACAAGCAAATCAGTGCTGTGCCCTTGGAGTCATCTGAATCCCAGAATGCAGCTCTTTTATAAACTTATAAATTGCATGAAGGTACTATATGACTTTTTTCTATGCACTGGAATAGTGTTTTGTTCTACAGAGCACAGTAAAGCTGTGTAATAATGAGCTAGCCAAGGTTTCTGGTAGGTTTCTTTTCACTCTTATTCAGCTGGTTCAAGGCAGGATACCTTCAGACTTTGCTGGCCTTTGTATTATGACTTTGTTTTTTTCTGCTCTGTATAGCAGCTGGAACTCATCTGTGTGAAACGTCACTGACAGCTATAGAATTTCCTGTTTTTAAAGAAATAATCATTTTAGGTTTACCTAAATAGTATTGTACATTAGATAGGATTGCAAATGTCAAAGGAGCTTCTGTTCTGAGAGATTAGCTGTAATACTCCACAGTGTACCTGGCACACAATGAAGTCAGTGGGTTTAGGCTCCTAAATAGAATAATTGCTTTGAAGTAGCTGTAACTGTCAACACTGGGAGTGGTAGATGAACCTAAGAAACATGAATTCTAGTGTTTGGTGTGAACATAAGGTCTTTACAACCAAGGAAGCAACATTAGAGGGTAGGCAATCCTTTTTAGTGCAAATGAAGCTCTAACAGCAGAGACTGTATGAGTGCCTTCCCCTTCCATGTTCTCCAGGGCTTGTTGCCTACAGAAATTGGAAGTAGTAGGACAGCAGTCACAGATGATTCCAGCTGATGGATCTGTAAAGCCCCAAATCCAGGTCTGCTGAGTCCTAGTGAGTCAGCTCCACAGTTTTCTGTCATGTCTAGCCAGCTTCTGTGAGGTTGTGTCTGGCTGTGCAGGGAAGCCCACGCCTGGCTAACAGATTGGAGCAGCATGACAGATGTGAGATGACCTCATATGTACTTTTGTTCCTGCCCCAGCTGTGTTCTCACAGTGGTAGTTTCAGTCAGTTTTGTGGGTGACTTTAGCTTTTGCATTCTTATTTTTGAGCATGCTGTGTTTTATTTAAGCTCTGTGTTGATGTGGCAGTAGTGTTGCAAAACAAGTCATTAATTACAGGTTTTTTAATTAAGCATCTTCTATTCACAAGATAGCATTTACACAATTAGTTATCTTTACAGCTAAGCTGTAAGATGTTTTAGGGTTTAGAAGAAAGAGGCTTGCTCATTTACTTATGCACTGCAGCAGTGGACCACAATTCAACAGTTGACATACTTGGGTTTGTACAATGTACTGACCAGCTGAATGAATCATAGAATCAGAAAATCATGTAATCATAGACTCGTTTGGATTGGAAGGGACCTTAAAGCTCATCCAGTTCCAGCCCCCTGCCACGGGCAGGGACACCTTCCACTAGAGCAGGTTGCTCAAAGCCCCATCTGAAGACAGGGGCAGGACTTCATCTGATAAGTCTTTTGTGAGCTGTTCTCACAGTGAGTGGTTTGTTAATAGTTACACCTATGAAGCTGAAGGACCATTTGTCAACCTTTTCGTTCTCTGGATAAGCATGTATGTTATTATGCTTTAAACGCTTCCTTGAAACTTAGAAGTTTATTATGCACGTTGCCTATCCAGTCAGGAAACAGAATCTAAGCCAGTCAAGCCATTCTGGGGTTTGGAATAAGAGGTGATATAGTCTTTCGTTCCTCCTTTCTTGTGGAAGAAAAAGACTTAAGAACAACTTATTTCTAGACTTAAGATCAAGTCTTCCATATCCAAAAATCTGTTCATCTGGACTAAGACAGGACATGTTTTTAAATGAGGGTGACAGAATAAGCTAGTTTTACGTTGAAGTTGTCACTGGGTTGTGTGCTGAGGATACTGCTAGGGCCAGAAGGAAAATTTGAGCCTCATGGGCCCATTTGCTGGTTGGGTATTTTGGCTGGAAAATGGTTCTGTGACTTGCTGCTCTGCTGATGGTAAATCAGTGTTGGCTCTAGGGTAGAATCATAGAATGGTTTGGGTTAGAAGGGACCTTCAAAGGTCACCTAGTCCAACACCCCTGCGATGAGCAGGGGCATCTTCAGTTAAGACTAGGTTGCCCAGAACCAGTTTATATGAGATGGATACTTGTCCCCCTCCTATCAAGAAAGAAAATGTAGATAAGTCCCTTCATGTGTGTATTATGGATGTTGTCATAACCATCCTTTATTTTACTTATATCAGTTCTCAACCTTATCTTGGCAGAGGGTGAATGACAGAGGCATGGTGCCTTTTGGGTTTCCGTTAGTATTGCTGTGTGATTGTCTAGGGAACAGGACTGTAAGGGCTGAAATCTGTGCAGCAGATTTCCCCTCTGCATGAACCAGTCTCTGACAACTTTATTTTTTCTTCTCCTCACACTGGGTGATTCCCCACCCCCAGACAAAAAGGCACAACTGACAGTCTTTGTCCTGCCACCATTTGTATGTTAAGTTGTGTGCCCAAAGGCTGTGAACGATGATCCCTTAACAGATGAAAAATGCCTCAAGTTTATTTTTGTGGCTCAGCAATTATTGTCATTACCAGGTGGCTTAGAGAAAAAACTTCGAGTTAATACCTTCTGTAGGTTAAGTATGTTTGTGGGCAGTCCTTGATACTTACCATTATGGTGTACAGGTACCTCAGGTATTACGGTGTGATTTCTCTTCAGAAATTGTTCATTTTTTTCTTACAAAGAATGAAAGGGAGCCAATTTTTACTTAATCACTTAATGCTGATTCTTTTGTCTGATAAAAAGTCAAAGGAGGAAAAAAAGGAACAACAGAAAGACTATCCAAGCTCTAGCTTTGGACAAAGGTTTGACTGCTTGCCACTTTGCCAGGTTAATGAGGGGGATGATGGGCTGTGATAGTTGCATTAAGCATGGCAGGCTCAGTCTCCAGGATGGAGCTAGGAAATTGTATAGAGTTGTGAATGGGAATGTAGTTTCTGAGGCTGCTGCCAGATGCTCTGCAGAAAACTTCTCCTCCAGCTTATAGCCTCTAGGCTCTCCTGCGGGCACTTGTGCATGACAGTCCCTAGGCCAGCATTGTAGATACTAAGACAGATGCACACTCAGAAATGTGTTCCCACCTGAATTCATGTGGTCGGGATGCATCTGCTATGCCACCCCCTGAGGTCTGGTAGTTTTTCCTGATCTTAAATTTCATTGAATAGCACTGTCACTCTTCACTGTGTGGCAGCTGTCATCAGTTTCCAGTTGTCCTGACACTGCAGCTCTTTCATTCTTCCATCAGAAAAGCCTTCATCCCTCTCACAAGAGCAGAGCTGCATGCCTGGAACATTGCATAGCACTGTAACATGGTAGAGCAGGAAAGGCACTTCGGTGTCTGGAGAGTCTTCTGCTGCTGTAGGTGCAATTGCTCCATGCTGGAGGATGTGATGAAGGTGCAGCCTTACTGATTTGGAGCTTTGCTTCCCCATTCATGGTGAGAACTTACTAGATGTGGTCCTGGTGCAAACCCTCTGGTTTGGTTTCATTTGCTAGAAAGCCAGTTTGCATGCATCAGGAATACTCCATGATGTAAACCAGAAAGATGCTATGTGCAGACAACTGGGCAATTAATTTCAAATGTGGCCTCCTTTCTGAAATAAAATGTTAATGTGGACATATCTAAAGGGGATCCCGTCGTTCTTTGTTGTGAATTCTTATTACGTTATTACTTCTCATTGCAAGAGTCCTAGTATTACCCTCATTTGACAGTCACTGTGACAGTTCAGCGTAGTGCCAGCAGAAGATATAAATACGTATGTTTGTATGTGAAGTGACATAATCCTCAGCACAAACAAGAGCATCAGAAGAGACTTTAGACAAGAGAATTCAGAGGTTAGTAGGGAACTTAGTTCATCCCCAGTCCTTACCATGTGGCCCAACCTGATTCATGCCAGGAGAGCATTAGCCTGGGATAGGCAGATGGTCACATGGTGCAGTGAGCAAGTCTAGGAAAGTCTAATCAGTAAAATGTATTACTTGGTAAGGGTTTATATTTTATTTTTCCAGTTAATGTTGCTATGTTTGTGTCATTCCTCTGTTTTGCAGTTTGTTGGTAGCACATTTCCTGCCTTTACAATTTAGGAAAGAAACAAATTATCATCTTTGGGGAGTCTGGCATAACTACTTTTTCCCATATCTACCTTCTCCTTCCCATATGTCATGTAAGAAGTGGGGGGTGCAGGTAACATCACTGCTATTGACTCCATCCCATGAACCTGAGCAGCCTCTTCCCAGGTTCTGATGGACCCTGCCAACCTGAATTATCGCTAACCACAAGTTTGTACCTTTTAAGCCACACTGCAACAGATCTCATGTTTAGTATATTTTGCAAGGTGCTGGAGACTAGAATAAGATTATTCAGCTTCACTTCCTCCAGGATGTTTTGTTATTAATGAATTTAACACCTCTATTTAATACAGCCTTGTTTGGTTGCCGTTAGAGACGTGACATCAGTTAAGCCTTAAGAACTCTCAAATTATTTTGTCTGTCTCACAGGTTAACTGGCTGATTACAGATAGAATTTGTAGGTCCAGCTGATTCATCAAGCTAATTAATTTAATTGCTTCATCAAAATTAGCTGTGCCAAAATATTAGGCAACAAACTTGGTACTGTGCTATAAAATGGATAGATTTTAAAACAGATTTAAATGTTTACTGTGCAAGAAGTCCTGAGAAAAACACTTGGTATTTTCCATTAGTAGCTGAACTAGAAAAGAAGGTGAAGGGAGGGTATGGTAATAGGCTTAGGGGGAAAAAAAGTATATGTAGCTTTCCAGCTCTGAAAAAACAAAATCACAAGAAAGCTTTCACACTTGATCAGCCTGTTTAGTGCGACCCCAGATTGGAACGTTTCTTCTCCCTTAGTGAAGAGCATCCCTCTTTTTTAATATCCTTGATTTTCATATGTTCTAAGAGAAAATCCATTGTTTCTTTCTGACTTCTGTTTAAAAACTGAATTTCTGTATTTTTTCCTTTTATTTTCTCTTTGGCTGATAGTTTGTTTAGCCTTCAGGTGTTCATGTGTGTATCAAAATATTTTGCTCAAGCATTGGTGAATGCTTCAGTGATTTTTATTTACTTTTAAAATCGTTTATTTTTAAACTCATATTAATATTGTTTAGACAGGCTACATTTATTGTGGTTGGAGAAAAAGAGAAGCTGAAATTTTGCTACACTTAAAAGGAAACTCGTCAACATTTGAGAGTTAATTTCAAATCAAGGAGAACAGTGAAAGAGGTTGGACTTGCAGCCTTGATGAGATATTATTACTGGGAAAATGTGATCAACTTTGTAGCTAAACCCAGTTGGCTCAAGTTTTATCTAACCAGGTTTTATCTGTTGATAGACCAAAACACCTGAGCTAAATCATGCCAAGTAATCTGTCCAAATAAGGCTTTCATTGTGTGCCTCAGCTCAGCCTTGAAAACCTTGTTATCAATGCACAAAGGTATTGAAAATGGGTTTAGTTTTAAAGGAAGATTAAGCTCATCTCTTCCTCAAGGATCTTCCCTCCCTTATGATTACAGTGCAAGATGCAGTCTTCACTCTCGCGAACATATGATATCTTTGAACACAAATAAGTAATTTTTTTATCCCTACCCTTCTCTCATCTCCCTTACATTATTTGACTTTATTGTAAATTTGAAGAAAATTATTTTTTTCATTAAATACTGAGTTTTAAAAAGGGAGATTTTATATATATATATATCACTTTGTTAGCAATGATAGCAATCTTTGCTGTTGCAAGCTAACTCAGTGCTGCTCTCAGATCAAAGTATTTCTGAGGATGCAGCACTCTTACTACAGGCTCTAGAACCACAGAGTGCAAAGCACTTTATACTCAATATTAAGGGGAGGAGTGCCATCAATGGATGAGCCTTTCCTTTTTTGTTTTTTCTGTATTTAGATGCAAGTAACTGCACAGGTGTTAACAACATTCAAAATAAACTTTCACGTGTTGGGATAGCTTTTACTCTCTGTCCTGAGCGCTCTGTCTTGCTCAGGCTATGGCAAGCAGTCAGAAATCACTGGCTCCACCATCCATCCCTCACTGCCTCTCCATACATCATTAAGAGTAGGTTTTTGAAGTGCAGGCATAAGTGGCTGGTCCTATGTGGTACTTCCAATAACTGACACAGGCCAAGAGTAGCTTCACTTAAATAACTGGTTTCTTGATGATTTTCCACTGAAAGTATTTCAGTATAGGAGTACATAATATCTGTTATTTTTCTACTGATATAACACTGTTCCTTTTGTGTTCAAATAAAAATAGCTTTGCCCAGCACATATGCACAATCTAAGTTCTTTGGAACAGAAACCAACCTTTATTGTCATCATGTTTTGAGCCTAAAAATGAGATTGTAAAAATATCACTCATTCTGAATAGTTCTTATTCAGCCAATATTCCTGGCCAGTTGTGAGCACTGACAAGCTTCTTGGGAGCTACCTCTTCATTAAAAACCAGCTGTGTTTAAGAAAGTATTTGTTGTAAGCATTTGGGACACTTCCAGGCCTCAGTGTTCTGTAATAAGGAGTTGCCGCATGTCATAGCGAGTTTCTTTTGTTCTTCCTCAGTTTCAGGCTCTAATGGTTTAATCTGAGATATACTTAGGAATGGTCCTGCCACGTGTTGACTTTTCCCAGGTTAAATCCCAGCCAGAAAGTTGTTATAAAGTTCACTTTGTTTCTGCACCAAATTTATCATGGTGGAGTGCAGCAAATGGCCTATCTGTCTGCAGTCATTTCAAAATAGATGAAAATGGTACCACAAAATGGTACCCAAACTTTTGGTTCACACAGGAGGCTTCCACTCATGGAAGACTGACATTAGCTCAAGGGAAGATGTAGTTCCACTAGTAAAGCAGTCTTCTGAATCATGTCTGGCAAAGAGAGTAGTGTGCTGATACTGGATGGTGTGGAGCCATCTCAGTTCAAAGATGATCATTTTGACAGAGAATGTAAAAGTAAGTACCATTGCTTTCTGATAAAGCAAAATCCCCTTTGTATTTAGTAGAGTACCAGGAAGACTTTCTGGATTACTTAATGCATAGTGTCATGCTGTTCTAACTTTTCTTCTTCCTTCTCCTTTTTTAATTATGGTGTGGTTTAAAAAAATGGTAGGTAGATACCCCATTTTCTTCCAAGATGTTTTTCTCGTGAGACAATTTGATTGCATAACTGTTTCCCAATCATTGGGTAAAGCTTCTGCAAGAGATTTCCACTGGAATTAGAACTCAACAATAAATTTGACACATCCAGGAGAAAAATATTTTCAGCATAAATTTCCAGTTCATACAAGACTTACTGCTTTTACAAAACCAGTGTTGTTTTCTTGAGACAGCAAATCATAATTTTTGATTATGGGAATTTCAGCTGGAAAACTTAAAACCCAGCAAACAGGTATTAAAATATAGCATTTATATTAAAACGTGGTTTGTTTCCAAAGCATCTGCCTTTTTTTGCCCTTGAATCGTTGCTTGACTAAGCTGCAGTGGGAAACACAAGAAAGAGTCAGTTTCTTAGCTAGTGTGAATAAATCAAACTACTGCAAATCACATAAGCAGAGGATGTAGCCAAGAGTCCTCAGCTGCTCTAGCATTTTTCAGGAGAGTATGGACTTTTCCTTATGTGCTGCTGTTTGGTAGGGTGACTGTTTACTGGCTGACTAACATCAGTGGTTGCAACTGAAAGAAAAGGGTCAGTGCTGTTCACAAACGCACTTTATTCCAGAATAAAAGCGGCTGTGCCACAGTGCTCCTCATTCCCTTCCTGGAAAGGCAACTGGTCCATTTGAAAATGTATTGTGTCATTTTTAATATTTAAAAGACCTCACGAATTTTACCTCTTGAGGATGCTTAAAGGTCATCCTGCAGGGAGTAACAGAGTGACATGGAATTTGTACGTGGAAATTACTTGAAATACATGTTAGCATATCTCTAGACAGGCTGAGAGAGCTGGGCTTGTTCAGCCAGGAGAAGAGGACACCTTAAAGCAGCTTTCAGTGCTTAAAGGGACCGACAAGAAATCTGGAGAGGAAAATCTTCCCTTTTGACAAGGGCCTGTAGGGACAGGACAAGGGGGAATGGCTTTAACCTGACAGAGGGGAGATTGAGATGAGACATT
>JBCJKH010077387.1:28250-50683 GCA_039877255.1 Loriculus beryllinus | reverse complement strand
ATATGTGCTCATCTCTGCCTATATGTGCTCATCTCATCTTCAGAACTACTCCTGCGTGCTTGCTTTTTGGGTTTTTTTTGCTTCCAGACAACTTGCCCTATTCTGGAGTAAGGTTGATGGATACAGCTCTTGCAGCAGAATCAAATAGTGGCCATTCAGGAGCCTGTTGGGTGCCAGTTGTATTTGTGCTTTAAATACCCACATGTATCAGCATGAGATAATGTTGAATGATGTTCAGTCCAAAATCATACACAACCACAATCCTCTAAGTGTATTTATGAAGAAATATATATATTAAAGGCGTCCAGAGAGGTGTATGTTGGTACAAGATGGAATCATTCATTTTAAATTACTTATGGTATTCTTCAAGAAGCATAGATTCATGCTTTCTGATTTCCTAGACAAAATAACACTTTAAAAATCAAACTCTTTTAAAGTCCACAGTAACTTTGGTAGTTAAAGCAGTTGCTTGGATGGAACAGCCAGTTCTTCAAAAATGACTCTTTCAAACAGGTTTTTTTCCTTTCTAGTGTAAGAACTGAATATATTTGCAACATTTTTTGCATGTTTTAGGTTAGGGAGGAAGTGATTTAGCAATGTGATGCTTAATTTTTATATTTTCTTTTGCTATTATGTGCTTTCCAGACTAGCTCATTCTGAGAGTTCATTCACTGGTGGAACTTCACAGCCTGTGAATAACCCAGATTTGGTGGAGGATTTGTCACAGGTTCAGCAGCTGCAAAATGAGTCCTCTAATACTGCTGAAAACACTGAGCAGAAGCCTGAGGAGGAGGTGAGATGACATAATAGTGACTTCTCATTGAAGCAAGACCAAGGAGTTCTGTCATTGCAGTTTGTCTTACCTGCTCAGATGGTTTGGGATGGGATCACAAATTTTCATCCATTTACCATTTTCATCTTGTGATTCTCTCTAGTTTTTTCCTGTGCTGTACAACGGCACCAAGCCAGCCACACAGAAAGTTGGCAGTCAATGTAGAGAGAACAGCACACGTGTCTCTAGGTTAGCCAGCAGCTCCACAGACTTGTGCTGCACTCAGGCTTTTTCTGAAGACTGAATACTCAACTGTCACAACCTACTTTATCTCTTGTGAATCAGGAGCGAGACCATTGTAGTCTTCTGGGAGTAAATGATGTCTTTGAAAGCATTGTGCTTACTACTTTAGACTATACCTTGTACACAGTCCTGCACTGATTTATTTTTTTTTGGACTTAATCATGAAAGAGATGAAGTTTGATAAGTGGGTTTGGTGGTTTTTTTAATAGATGCATTTGATTTTCTTCCTTGTTGTTTGTCTTCAGCTGCAAGGTCCTTGTTTAATTAAGGAATAAGTAAAATTCCAGAAAGGAAATTAAAACTAACAGGACGGCAGGAACATGCTGATCTGGGGAGCGATTAGAAGTACTAAAATACTTGTATGTACACAGCATAAGAAAATAGCATTGTCCAGAGATTGCTATAGTAGCAGTATGAAGCCAAGAGGATGAGTGGTAATTATGTTATTCCTGTGAGCTCACAGTATGCTACAGGCAAATTTTATGATGTTCCCTCCTTTGGAGTTTGTTGATCTCTCTATTGGAGGTGATCAGTGGGAAAGAAAGCATACAAAATGGGTTAGAATAGAAAAGCCTGCATACTGTCTTTTCACCCACACTTTTGGCACATAATGCACAAAGGCAAAAGTTGTGGAAGGGGCAAAATAACTAGTTAACAGTTGTTAACTAATACACAGAATCTATGCAAACATGAGAGAGGCAAATGACTTTGGGGGAGAGAATGGGAGAATAATTGCAAAACACCCCCCAACCAAACCCATAAGCAACCGACAAACGCAGTGTTTGCGGTTACATTAGCTGGGATAATAATTTCATGGGTTATTAATCCTGCTGGTTTTACAAATAAGAAGTTGATGCAAGTATTGTTTTATTGTCCCTGTGGACCAGGAGATACTGCAAACAACCTAGAGCTTTTCACAGTGAGACTTCTTTGGCTTTGCTTAGAGCAGCAAAGTCAGGGTTGCTCTAAAGAAAGATGAGAAATTTACATCCGTGGAGAGGATGTGTTACAGCAGCATACTGCTGATGAAAATGTTTGAGACATGAATATTTATTCCTTTTGCAGGTTCTTTTCATTCAATCTAAATTTTCTTCCATTTTCATTTTGCAGCAGCAAAGAACTAAACGAGGAGGCTGGGCCAAAGGGAGAAAGAGGAAGAAACCCCTTAGGGACACCAATGCCCCCAAATCCCCCCTCACAGGGTATGTACGGTTCATGAATGAGCGTAGGGAGCAGCTTCGAGCGAAGAGGCCTGAAGTCCCTTTCCCAGAGATCACCAGGATGCTGGGCAATGAATGGAGTAAGCTGCCTCCTGAGGAGAAACGGGTACCATTAAACTCCCTTTTCCTTCATGGATTATGATTACTGTTAAATGGGAATATTGTTGTTTAGTGAGGAAGTTAACATAGGCTTTTGATTAAAGTTGTGTTTAGGGATGTATTTCAAAATGAGGGGCATGTTTTCTCCAGAGTTCAAATAGTAAACCCTGATAGGTGTGACTCGAGGAGAACTGTGTCCTCTAGATAGTGCCAGAATATATTCAGAACAGGGGGATTGCTCTAGTGAGACATCTCACAGTTTATGTGATTCATCTGGATGTAACTCTGTTGTACCTAATTGAAATACAGCTGAGACCTAGTAGCTTCCAAGGGCAAAGCCATTGGAAGGATGGAGCAGGCATTTATTCACTGTGGCTGAGGAGAACTTGGCAGGATTTCAGAGCTGTGTGAAGGATTTCTCAGTTTTGCTTATTTTACAAACTCCTCAGTGTATATAAACATCTGGTGTCTTACTCTGAGACAAGCAGACTTGGAAGGGCAGATTACTGAGGGAGGTGGCTAATGTGAGTGAACTTCTGTACAGTATTTTAAAGTAATGCTAGCCCTAGAAAGAAAGTTGGCAAGTGTATGGTGGATGGGTTAGCAAGAGTTATGTATTCTACTTTCTACATACCTCAGAAAAAGGTGGTTTGGCTATTTTTCCCCATCTTTCAGTCAGAATGTGGTGTCCTCTAATTGGGACTGCTGTGGCTTTCTGTACTGTCTGATCGGTGAATGAAGACCAAGGCAATGCTGGATCTGGCTACTCTTCCTGGAGTGGATCTGGTTATTGCTAATGGTTGTCTTGCCATCCATGCCTGCCTGCCAATTAGATTGGTACAGCAAAGCAGCAGCTAAAGCACATTCTCACATTTCTCCTGTTCCAGTCCTGGAGTCTTGCTGCCTCCCTTTGTATTTGGTGAGCATAGGACAGGTAAATTGAGCTGACTGGGTTCACCAAATAATGAGTCTCCCCTAGAAAAAGTCCATTTTTATAGTCGTAAAGCAAACACCCTCATAATCAGTCATTTATTTCCCTGTATGGGGTAAAACCTAATGAGATGTAGAGATGTGCATTAGAAAACCTAGGTCGTCTACTAACAGGTGGTGCAGCAGAACTCACTCTTCCTGATTCAAACCAGTCCATCCAAAACACAAGGAGGTAAAAACTTGTGCTTTTAACTCTGTTACTGCACTCTTTCAGCAGCACATTGCTAGAGCTGGAAAAGAAGAATTAATGTCTTATGGAAGAATACAGTGTCCAAAAGCAGCGCTTCACCAAATCTGCGCCCAATCCAGAGCATTAACAGTGTCCTTGGCAGGGTCAATTATGTGTACTGTTAGGATGACTTAATGAAAATAAAAGTGATAGCAAGTGACTGAGGTTCACTCTGATTTAATACTTACTGCCACTGAATTTTAAACTCATTGTGGGGAAACAAATGGGAAGGCTGCTTTTTTCTTGACAGGATCAGTGTTCTGACCACTCCTTAAATGGTTTTTAGTTCTCCAGTTAAGCTTATTCTGTTATGCAAATATGTGGAATATCTTCAGGCTAGAAAAAAAAAAAGTAATTACTTTCAACCTGGATGCATGTAGCCTAAATTGGTATCTCCTAGACGCTTGCATCTTTATGCTACTCTTTTCCAATAGCCATGCTGTTTTGTTCACCTCTGGTGGGCAAAGTGTGTGGTTGTAGAAGTGCTTTTTGTTTGTGGGGCATCAGAACAATGTATTGGAGCCCCGCTGTTACAGATCTGAACCTTAAAGCATGACCTTTTAAGGTATTCTTGTTTGGTGACAGTTAATCCCAGCCACAGTTCTTAAGTATTTGGTCTATAATGTGTAGGTAATACTCAGTTGAGTAGCTCGGTGGCAGGTTACTTGTACCTCTAAGAAAAAAAACCTTAACAGGATAGTGATTTGACTTAAATAGAGAAAACAGGACACCAGAATACAGTGGTTTTATCCACAAATCTTATGTCTTTGCATGTTGCACACATTCTCGTTGTTTCTTCACTCCTTTCCTGTTTGTGTAGGTGAAATAGCACTTCATCTGACAAGTTGTTTTTCTTCCCTTCCTCCTGAAGGGGGGGAAACTCCCTGAAACTCTTGGACTTTTCTGTTTCAGCGATACCTTGATGAAGCAGATAGAGATAAGGAGCGTTACATGCGGGAGCTGGAGCAGTATCAGAAGACTGAAGCCTACAAAGTCTTCAGCAGGAAAGCACAGGACAGACAAAAAGGCAAATCACACAGACAAGGTATTGAATGGGACAAAAATGTGTGCCTACCTAGGGCAATAGAAGATTCCCATCGGGTTATTTAGCCTGGCATAGATTAAAGCCTTTGATTTAAAAGCTTATTAAAAAGAGAATGTGTTCTTTCTATGGCATTTGCATCAGATGTGTGTAAAGTATTAAATTTATGTAAATCTAACTGCATCTAGATTGTATTGAAGAGCGAGCATTAAAGGCATCAAAATAGACACAGTTTTTATGTGACTTTTTAGGAAAGCTGTACAAGTTTCCTGTCTCTAACAGTTGTATAATTATGGTTGTGTAAGTGCTTGAATTATTTGGTTCTTTTTATCTCAAATATAGTGTGTTTCTTGTTTGGTTTTAATTTTTCAGATGGAGCAAGACAGCCAGCCCATGATCATGAGGTAAACCTCTGCATTCTACCCTTGCACCAGTAGGTAGATTTTCAGATGACAGAAGCTTGTAGTAAAGTCAATAAAACCCAGTTTGTGCCAGTTGAAAACCCTCATCAGAGGTTTAGTGTGTGAATTCTTCCTATGCAGCTAGATACAACTGAGTACTTTTGTGCTCACAGTAGTATGATGAAAACTAAATTTTGTAAGTCCTGGACAAGTACAAATGATAGAAGAGTAAGTGGGAGTGTAGGGTACCCTAAAAACATAGATGTGTTTTGTAATGCTAAATAAGTGAATGGAGATTTATCATTGGGAGATTCCTGACTTGAATCTCTTCCTGCCTCCCCCTTTGCAAATGGAAATACTGGAAAAGGGTAATAATGTCTGGAGATAGATGCCTATGCTTTAGTTGATGAGACATATCACAGTGCATCTTGGCTGACTGTGGTATCTCTCCCTTTGAAGTGCTGAAGTTTTCTCCAGTTGTATTACTTAGGGCCACAGAGCTTCGTTCGTCGTTACCAATAAACTGCAAAGAAAAAGCAGTGAAGAAACTTGCTTATACACAGTCTCTTCAATTGAAAGCAATAGGCCTTTCTGAAAGATCTGTTTTTCTTTGTGAGATGTTTTGCCTCAGGAAAGCAATCAAATTGCTTTATAATGTGTTTGTTACAATATGAGAAGGCTGGGTGCTGCTGAGAGGCAACTTCTGGTCTTGTCTACTTCAAGGAAAATAAGTTTCACTTCCAGAAAGATGCTTTGGTAGCATGTTTTTTATAAGCTTTTTATTAACTCTTAAAGGAAGTACTTGCAGTAAGATTAATCTTTAGAACTGCATGGTCCCTCAGATTTCTGATTCTATAGTCACTGGATCAAAGTTTGCCTTTAATTATACAAAACCCAAGTTACTGAAGTTGCAGATTGACTGATGTTTGCATAACCTTTAAGTGATACAGATGGCAGACTACAAATTCGGAGTCTTAGCTCTCATCCTGCTAACTCAAGCTATCATTGCTGAAATCTCACATCATAAATCCAGTTTAAAAGGTGTCCTCCATACACTGTGAGGCTTTTAAGCTTCATCGGATAGTTATTACACAGTTGAGCTAGCAACATGTTAGGCTGGCATCGTCTTATGAAAGCCTGAGTTTTTGCTTAGCAGTTTTCACCTTTATATTACAACATTTTACATGCTTATCACCTGATAGGCTTTCATATCTTCTCTGCAAGGGATTCAAGCGTTATAATCCTGCACAGGCAAGAAACGAGCAGGAAAGATTTAGGTTGCCTTTAGAAGTATATACGCAAGTTGTTATTGGAAGCAAGACTAAAGCCTTTTGTCTTGCTGGTTTCTGTTATCCACGTTGGCTGTTATCGTGCTTATGATTAGATACAATCTGATTAAATTACTTCTTTAGAATGAAAGAAAATAAGGTCAAAGAAACCTTTCCTTCTCCCCTCGCTCCGCTTAGGTGTTCATGATTAGTTTCTATGTATCAGTGTAGAACTAATTTTGAATACTGTGTATAGAGATGACCTCCAAAAAGAATTACAATGAATAATTCAAATACTGTTCATAATAAAAAATAACAAAAGGATGAAGCTTGGGAAGGTGAGAGGAAACTTTTAATAGGCAAATATAGTTATTAAAAGCATGGAGACACTGTCTGAATGAGCTCATCTCTGGGCATGAAATCCTGATTTCATAAGTATGACACATCGCAGTGTGCCCTTAGAACTATTGTCATCAGCAGTGCCCCAGCCATTATTAATTGTTATCCATTGTTGTGTTATTGCTTCTTTCCTCACTCTGTTTGATTCAGAGTAGGTCTAGCTTCATGCAATCAGTTACACAACATCTCACTGGCAAGATTTTAAGGGACACACACACATGTGAAGGAGATCAGGCATTGCCTGGCTGTGTCTGCAACCTTTGAAGACAGGAAAATGGCTGCTGTAGTATGAGAACACAAGAAGAAAACCATCTACTCTGAGAATATTTTTTTTATGAAGTAGCATATTTATTTTATCTGGTCCTTATGTTGTCTGCATATAACCACACAAGGAAGGATGAACTTAAACCCCATCAAAATCTCAGCTTTCTCTCTACCCCACTTCACCAAGGCTCTAAGAATTTCAAGTCTGATTTGTTCTGAAACCTCCAAAGATCAGCCTCAGCTTTAATAACCAGATGAGAATGCTATTATTGACACTCTGGGAACATCCCAGTCTTATTTCAGGCAAATGATAAAACCAGTAATTTTGGTTCTCTTTTGACTTGGGGGATGACAAAATGCTGTGCAACCTGAGCACCCTGTGCCTTTTCAGTAGGAGGTAATCAAAACTTTATGATTGAGTGTTTTGATTGCCTCCTATTCAAAAAATTTCATTTCACTTTATCTCCTGATTGTTGATATTCTTGTCTAGACTATTTCAGCATGTGTTACTTGGTTGATGATGGAATGTTTTCCAGTAGAAAACAGAATGAATTCAGATAGTTTTAAAACAGAATGATTCAGATATATAATGTCATTAGGGTGAAAGGGTATATTTTAGTATATTTCTTGAAAATGTTATTTGGTTATATCTTAAAAGCAAAACTTGATTCTAAAAAAGCTGAGACCTATCCTTTGGCCTTCCCTGCTAGGATCTGGAAGTGTCTTCCAGACAGCCAGCTCTTTAGCTGCCTCAGTTTTTGGTCTTCCTTCTCTGTTTTCTTGATCAAAACAATTTCCTGCATTCCTGAAAACTAGCAGTATTTAGCTGTGTATTACTCTTTCTTTTGTAGAAAGAAGCAGATACAAAGGAGAGATCTGTTTTTGATATTCCAATCTTCACAGAAGAGTTCTTGAATCATAGTAAAGGTAAGTTAAACTTCTGCAGGGCCTTCTCTTTGCTTTTCCAAGGTTTTTGTCAGGTTCTGTGCAGCTCAAGAGTCCTTGCACTCTCCAATCTCAGCTCAAGTAATGACTAGAATACAGTTGATCAGTATTTCTGATACTACCTTACCTCTGTAAAACCACAGTGACTGAAAAAGCAGTTTTCCTGGCTTTGTCTTCCAAAGCTATCCTTCTTGGAGAATGCTTCTGATGTTTAAGCTCCAGTTGCTGTTATTCCAGCCAGTCTAAAATGAATCTGCTGTTCTGTAGGATTAAGAAATACTGAAGATATAGCTAAGCTATGTCATACTGAATGCATTTGAAATCAGTCTTGCAGTCTTCCTGCCTAATTAATTGCCCTGTTCACTTCTACTCTGATGCTTTGAACGTCTTCTAATTTGTCTATCTCTAGAAATGAAATAGTACTACTGTAGGCACTACCAGCACTCCATGATATGATGCTTTTTCGCCTATAAACCAAAACTGCACCATTTGTAGTCATCAATTCAGCACTCCAGAACACTCAGCTTCATTGCCTATGAACCATGGATACTTGGTTTTGTAGTTTTTGACTACATGGGAATGGGTTGATATTCACAGCACGAGAAGCTGAGCTGCGGCAGCTGCGTAAGTCCAACATGGAGTTTGAGGAGAGGAATGCTGCTCTGCAGAAGCATGTGGAGAGCATGCGTACTGCCGTGGAGAAACTGGAGGTGGATGTGATACAGGAGCGGAGCCGCAACACGGTGCTGCAGCAGCATCTGGAGACCTTACGCCAAGCACTCACAACCAGCTTTGCTGGAGTCCCGCTACCAGGTGAGACTCTGTTTCCCTTAGGACTGTCTGACATGCTGTGTTGTACTTGTAATGTTTATACAGTGCTGTGAATTTACAATGTGTGGCCTGCTGATGTAGTTCTATGGTCCTGACTGTTTCTGAGCCTTAGTTGTGTTAGAATCATAGAATGGTTTGGGTTGGAAGGGACCTTAAGATCATCCAGTTGCACCCCCCTGCCATGGGCAAGGATGCCTCTCACTTAACCATGTCACCAAGGCTCTGTCCAACCTGGCCTTGAACACTGCCAGGGATGGAGCATTTACCACTTCTTTGGGCAGTCAGTTCCAGTGCCTCACCACTCTCACAGTAAAGAACTTCTTTCTTTTATCCAACCTGAACTTCCCCTGAACATTCCTATTAGGTAATGAAATCTGAACATTCATGCAGAGGAACATTTAGTGTCAGTAATTTATTTCAACATGGCTTTTTTATTTTGTCTTCATACTTCTCTTGCTAATAAGGAGAGACACATATTCAGTCCTTGCTCTCCTTCACTTGCTTTGTGAAATTGTTACTAAGTGGAAAAGATGGAACTTGCAAGTTCCTGGACTAAAGGAAAGGCTGCATCTGTATTGTCAGGTGCCAGGGAATCCACTTAGATATTATGAAGGCACATCTAAAAGAGTTTGTTATAATCAACTATGATGCCCAAATCAAAGAAAACCATGCTTTATTAGTCCCGATGTCCTTGGAACTACTCACTTTGTGAAGTTAGGCAAACATAGTCTTACAGAATCTGTCACAAGAGGTTGTGCATGGCAAAAACCACTTCCTATAGCAGTTTCCATGTTGGCACAAATTGCCCTTAGCATAGTCTTAACTTTATGGAATTGATGCAGTCATCTGAATACTCCATGGCTCATGTTACTATGTTAACTGTAGGTAGCGGGGAAACACCCACGATGGAAACTATTGATTCCTACATGAACAGGCTGCACAGTATTGTTATGGCTAACCCCCAGGAGAATGAGAACCTCATTGCCACGGTCCGGGACGTGGTGAACAGACTTGAACGCTAGTGACTGGGTAAGTGTTTGCTCTTAGGCTGCTCTTGTTTGGTGTCTGTTCTCTACCTCTGATGCTGATTCTTGTGTCAGTCATCATTGTACAATCGAAATGGTTGCTTCCTCAAAGCCCCAGCAGCAGGTTGACCTAATGAAAATCAAATGAAGTTGGAAATGCCCATCAGTATTAAAGGGTTCTGAAGTTCCCTTAGCTCCAAGATCTTTTGTGTAAAGACATAAAGACCTGTTTGTCCCATTACTCATTGTACTCATGTACTGGCAGAATGGTGTACGAAAAGGAGCAGGGTGACTGACTTAGAAGAGGATTCCTTCTTTGAGTAAGGATATCTGAACAATGCAACATTAATTGTAGAATCTCATGGTCACAGGGAAATTCTGTTTGTCTCAAGAGCTTACAGGTTAACTCAGCTGTTATAATCTGAAAATGCCCTACAACTACCTGCTCTGGAGCACCTGTAGTAAAGCTCTTCTGATTATGAAGGTTTAGATGTAAAGGAAGCACTGATGTGTGGTTCAGGCTATATGTAGCATTTGCTGAGACTAGTGATTGTGTGGCTTTACACATAGGTTATTACTGAGCTCATGATTCTGTATTTTTGCTTCTAATTAGCAGCTTAGAAAACTAATAGGGACTGAGTAGGAAAACAAAGCAACAAACAAGTACCAGTCTTTCTCCATTACTGTGCTGCTTTGCAGTTCCCCCATTACTTACTCCCCTACTTCCTCTGTGATGCACAGCGCTAGACAGCCATTAGGAATCTGCCTGCTTCTATTTTAACTATGTGCATACCTGCACTCTTCGGGCATTTATTATGTTGAGATCTGCTGTACATGTCTTGACTAGCGCTTAGAAATGCAAATAAAGCTGTGTTGTGCCATCTGCAAATATGAAGACAGGGCTTTTCATCCTTTCTGTGTCTGACCTTTTGTGATACTCTGTAGAACAGTTAATTACACATTCCCCATTATAGTGTGGCTTAAGCTAAAAGATCATTGTCCTTCCAGAGGGTAGCCAGATGGAACGGGCTATAGTTCTAAGAGATGACTGAGCTCCCAGCAGAATAAAGAAGTGCCTTTACTGCTGCTATTTATGAAGGGAACAGCTTGTCGATCCAGGTCTGGGATTTTTCAGTAGCTCATCAACCTCCTCATTTTCGGGTACTGTTTTCAATTAGCACTTGAGCTCGGAAGGAGAACTGGGGGATGGGAAGGTTTCACAGAACATGAGAAGGAAAGCAGTTTCTCATCAATCAGTTATTAGAAGGGTTTGCCAGGCCCTCAAGCAGATGTTTGTCCTTTAAGCACCTTGCCAGAAAAATTGTATCTCAAGGCTACTAAAACCTAGACTTTGGTTCCCATGTCAGGCAGATTCATATTTCCTAAATGATGGGCAGTGTCCATGTTCCTAAAAATGTAAATATTTTTTTCCTTGGATAAACTGGATTCAGCTGTGATTTGTTTGAATAAAATAATTCTTGCTTTAGGACTCTTCCTTCTACTTTATAGTTGAAAATTAGGACTCAGTTCTCCCCGCTCCCACCAATACCTTCCTTCTTTCCAGCAGCAAAACAGCATGAGGCAATTAAAAATGTGATTAATAATCACCTAGTTTCATTATATAAAGGCATGCATGTAACTGGATATAATTATTAAGTAATTCATAGGGCTATTAATTACAGGGATGATCATTTGGCAGTGATTACATTTTGTGATAACATCTTAGAAGGGAGAAGGTTGGGCTTTAGTGGATGCAAATCTAGAGAAAAGTAGAATCCCTGTGGAAAAGAGGCAGGCTTTGGCTAGAAGGGTTCAGTTGGCATCCAATAAACTGTACCAGCAAACTGTCTTCACCGTTGTCCCATTATTAACATGAATATGAATAATATTAATTCACGTAAATATGATCTTTATCAACTAAATTGTCTTTTTGGGGTTGAGACATGTTACAAATCAATTTCATAGGAAAATATTCATTATGATACTCTTGAAAGCCACTGTGGGTCACAGAACTGGGTGGGGTTTGATGGCATAGTACATTGTCCTAATGTACTTAGTACGCTTCTTGCCTACTTGACTATACCAACGAATGGTTTTGGTTTCCTGTACTGCATGGTGAAGAGAACTTCTTTGTGCAAACAGTATGTAAGGGAGAAGAGGAAGTTACAGTTCTGTCTCCCTGGCTTCTTTGCTGTGCTGCTTCATGTTGTGTTTTCAGATAAATCATCTAAGAACTAATGTCACGATGCCTGTTTAGCCCTGGCAGATTGAGGGCTTCTAACACTTATTTTTCTGTTTCATCTGCAGGTCTCATGCCCGTGGGATGCTTTACAAAATTTTTTTTGGCCAGTGTGGAATAAGAAGCCATGAGGGAAAGAAAGACATGGGGTGGGAGGCAGAACTGCAGGTTTGTCCTGGTCCCTGCCTTTGTGGTTTATCAGTGAGACACAGATCTCAATGTGTTAAAAGGTCTTAAGAAGCCACGGACACCACCCACTAAACATTTGGAACTGTCCTCTGTGGAAGCATTTAAAGGCATGCAACTTTTGTGCAATCTTCAGTTTCTTACTCCTTTTGCTGGGTGTGAGGGTGCATACGTTTGTGGACTGGCTGGCTACGGAGATGCAATCTCACAGTTGGTGAAATGAAGTCAGCCTGTGTGTTGTAGTAATGACTTTGATGTGTTATATTGCCTAATGTCTTCTGGTGTCTTTTCTTTTTTTCATGTTTATCTTGTGGGATTACCTTCCTCCTCTTTACTTTCCTTCTTTCAATCTTGTTACCTGCTACTTGCAGTACTGGACAGCAGCACTTGTGTTCTCCGCTATAACAGGCAGTCTTCGTTGGTGCCCACTGTCATGTCCTACCCTGCCTGTTAGGTTTATGTAAGCTTTTCTTAAGCAGAATTCTGGTTTTTTTTTGTGTTAGCCTGCAACTTCTACAGTGTGAGTCTGCTCCCTGCTAGCTGTGCTTGATGCTTTGTGACTTGATTCTACTGTGAGATCGACTTCTCTTTCCCTTCTCTTCAGTCACCTCTCTTGCACATAAGCATCCTGCTCTTCTGTGAAGGTCTCCCGTTATCTCTTCAAAACGTTTGGTGGCACATTTTGCTACCACAAAGGTCAGTGGTAATCAAGATAGCAAGTAAAACGTTAGTAGTTCTCAGCAGGGAAAATAAGAACTTCCATTTTAGATGAAAACCACAAAGCTTGCCCTTGCTCTGATGTGTTGCTCAGTCTAATTTAATGTTACTGCCTTGTTTTTAAGAGAATGATCTCATGGTGAGAGTGGTATTCTATAAAAAGAGAAATGGGCAGAGGGATTGCTGGATGTTTTCCTGAAATTGCAGTGCTGGGACACAGTATGCCTGGGAGCAGCACATGTATTTTTGCATGAATTATTAGAGCAGAGAAGGTTATTAGCAGCTAGGTCCACATAGCAGCCCTCAGAATTCTACATTACAGCCTGTAAGTGCTTTCACCTTTTGTGCAGTTAAAGTAGAGCCTGTGGAGCCTATAGCATTCAGTGTATTATGTTCCAGTGTGACCTAAATGGCCTTTCACTCACATCAGGTAGAACTCTGCATGCTGCAGTCTGTAATCTTGCTGAGCTGTGCTGCACCTCCTGTCAAAGATGATGGCACCCACTGTCTGCACTAACTTACGTAAATCATTTGCTGTCCTCTGCTTCCTGTCAAATTGTTAATTCAGATGTTGGCTGAGCACTTGTTGGGCATCCCTGGGCTTTATGATGTTGGTGGAAATGCTTTCTTCCACATGACAATCTTCTTGCTCCTCCTCAAGAAATCTGTTGTGAATTGGAGGTTGCTTTCATTACTAGAGTGCGTCACAGTCAGCGTCACTTTAACCTATCTGTAACACAAGTATCTGAAAATTAAAAAGCAATTTCTTCTTTTCCCACGCTCTACCCATGGACTGTGTGCTTGTCTGAAGCCATCTCCAGGTCAACAGCTTGTATGTCAGGTCTCTGCTTGCTTATGGGTTTATTGCTGTAGCCAAGCAGCAAGGATTTCTTGAAGTCTTCCTTCAGGGAGGAAACTCCTTTCTCTTGTCTTCAGTCTCATTTTCAAGACTTCACAAAAAGAACCTCAATTTGCTGCATTGACTTCCCATTTCTTTAGCATGGATGAGAACAGCAGATGTTGATGTGAATGTTTTTAGTGGATTCTATAACAAATCCTGGGGGGGGGGGGGGTAATCCTACTGGCTGTTAATGTCTCCAGAAGAAGCACCAACAATGTTCATCATCTGCTGTGTGTACCTTGTTTTCCAGAGTTGGTGATATTTGACTTCTGTTGAAGCAGCCAAAATGCACTGTGTAGCCAAAAGATGATTTACAGAATTCTGAAGCTCAGTTTGTGGCATCTTACCTAATACTTGGAGCTGTGTGCCATAAAGACTCCAGAAATAACTGTGTAGTATGATAGTAGGATGCAATTCCAGGCTGTGACATAAACATACTGTAAAGAAGATACGGGTGGCTGCAGGCTGCCCCTGCTTACATAAATTCAATGCAGCTATCAGCTTGTGGCATACTGCTAATGGATCATTGTGCTGAGTAGCATGCAGGTGTTATGGGATAGGAGATTTAAGGCAATATTGTTAGCTGGGAGCTGACAAATCTCTTACCTTTTCCCACCAGGAAGGAGGGGAGGTGATACCTGTCTTAAAGCAGCTGGGGAAGACTTTAGTTCTTGCTCACCGATGATGTGACAGATGATGTTTTGTCTCATTAAAAAGCTTCTTATTTACATGGATTAACCCAAAAAAAATGGATTTTTGTCTTTCCAGTGTTTTCTGAGTGTCACTTCAGTTTACATTTGTCAGTGTTGGCTGATTACAAAAGGTAAAATATGAAGTGGGTATCAAGCAGGGGAGTGGGATAAAATGCTGTTGTCACTTAAAACAGTGGTAAGAGGAGTATATGAAACCAGAATCCATTTGCTGGACTAATGTGTTTGGAATTGTTGAGATGCCAAGTTTTCTGTACAATGTTTTTGTAATTAAACTTTGGAGTTCCTTTGTTTTTAAGAAGTTGATGTGCTTGTTTGATATTTGCTTCATTAAAATTGTTCAACATTGAATCCATTCTGATTCAATTTTAACTGCATTTTCATGAAAGAATTATTAGTAGTATTGCTCTTCTGTCTGAGAGATTTTGGCAATTCCATGTTAATCTTTGAAAGGAAGTAGTGTGCCCTTTTCCCCCTCCATCCAAAGGTCATCTCCCTCTGAACAAGCTAAAGGAAATAGTTATTATTTATAGTGATGAAAATGTCATACATCAGTGGTTATAGCTAATTGTTATCTGGGCACTTCCTGTCATCTTTGTTCCCCAACTTGAGTAGCTTTAAAACTGTCATGGGTGACTCTCCTTCCCTCAGCCCTTTTTAGATATCTTTGCCTTCCTTTGTCCTCCTGCATTTCCCATTCCCACCACCATATTTATTTTCTCATCCTATAAGAACCTTCTGTATCATATTCATTCCCCCTGACTTGGTTTCGCTTTTCCCTGCTGGATTTTTATCATGCATCTTCCCTTATGCTTGCTGAGTATGGAGTCAAAACTGTAGCCTCATGAAATCTCTGCTTTGCTGTAGATCCTCTGGAGAGGAGTTTGAATGACTTCTGCCTGCACTGGTGCTCTTTCTGAGGTCACACTGCTGTAAGCAACCATGTCTTTATGTTACTTTGTTCCATCTCATTATTTTGGTTGCCATATTAATGCCTGCTCTTTCTGTATAGCAACACACTTGGTTCAGATCCTGACTGCTCTCTAGGACTGCACATTTGGATTTACTTTGGAGTGCTTTGGAGATTTTATAAAACACCAATTATGAAATGATGGAAGTATAAAACCCAGAAGGAATGTAGGGAAATCTCCCATAGAAGAATAGCTGCCATGGCTAGTCCAGAGTTGGAGAAGGTAATAGTAAAGCAGGTGTTTACCTGGAGGAAAAAGTAAGAGCAAAACAGCAGTAAGTTCATTGTAAGACAGAGCTCTAGTTCCTTTCTAAGCTGTGGTGCTGTACATGGCATCAGGAGCAGATGTGATCCATCATGCTCAATTAAAGGCAGTGTAGTGTAATATTTCCGCTGGTTTTTCCTGTTAGTTCCCCCTGTTTACTCTGCTGCTGGTCAATTGGACTGATGATTAATCATCATTTAAGGGAAGTTAGGGGGGAATGAGGGCTCTTTTAAGAGGAAGAGATCACTTCCTTTTTCCTCAGGCCAGGTTCCTGTTGATAATGTATTTGGAATCTGAAATTAGGTCTTTTTTTGTCTTTTTGCCTCAGTTCATTGTATCCTTCAAGTCAGGAGTGCTCTGGGGCCTGTCTTCTGCCATAGAACTTCTTGCTTGTGAACCATGAACAATTTCTTTTCCAGAATATTGAGGTTTTGGGTTTTTTTTTACTTTTTAAACTTTATCTTTTTTTAATATATCCATGATTTTCCGTCTTAATTGCACAATCTTTGGATTTGTTATGTATGGTACCAGTTCTGTATGTGATGAAGTATCCACATCTGTTACATAATACAAGGAATAACAGAAACTGATTTATGGATTGTATTAATAAACCTGTAATTCTTATGCTGTGGGGAGGTTGGTATTTTATCATTTAATGTGCACACACTGATGGCATGTGTATCTGAAGATACAAAAATGGGAGTTTGTAGGTCTGTAGATTGAAACCTGGCTGAAGGTTTGTGAAGCTGAAGTCTGTGCTATTAGTGGCAAATGGACACCTGTACACTGCAAGTTTTTGCATGTTTGAACTGAAATAGTGACAAACAAATGCAGGTAGGAGATTGGTAAGGACAATTTTGGAGGACATGAAACCATACAGCTTCCTACTCTGAAGTCTAACATAAAGAAAGACCTTAGAGAAGAGAGGTGTGATGCCGATAGCAGATGTCACTGAACTATGCTCCTGTGTGAGCTTCACTTCAGCTATGTTGGGTGAGAGATAGGATGAATGATCTACTGTTTGCTCATTTTCCATCTTTGACTTACATTTAACCCCAGTGTGAGGACAAATGCACCACAGGTTTGTTGTGTCTGTGTCTATTTGTAGCCACTATGCAGTGTTCAGACAGTTCTGTAGCTTTGGAAATCAGTGTTTATGTTAAACTATTCAGATTTTATTTGTGTTTTTGATTTGAATGATGAAGAATGTGAGCAGGATCCCCTTCCAGATGTATTAACGTATGTATGTTTAATTTGAGTATCGTGAGCATCAATATTAAAACAATTTGTTAGAATGCATTCTTTATGTGCTTGTCTGCTCAGGCCTGGCAACAGGTCTCTGGTGCTGATTCACCCTGGCCATGGAGGTGTCCCTGTGCTTATGCTGGTACAGTGTGGTTGAAAAATCACATTAAATCATAATGGTGTGTGTGTTATTGATTCAAGTTATTCTAAGAAGTGGATTCTAAGATCCTCTGGTTTCTTTTTTCCTGTTGATGAAATGGCTTGTCTCCTGAGGTTGTTGAATTCTCCTGTTTAAAGGTTTGTAACTTTGGTCACTCATGTTCTGGAAGGTGAAAGGCATATCTCACTTTTCCCTACAAGTATGTCTCTCTACTCAAGCCCGTCTGATCTTTTTGTTTGTAAATTTGGATTCTATACACTTAGGTGTAAAGAGTTTTGCCTGTTCAGCTCCTTTGCTGCTAGATATCCATCTGGCTTCCGTGAATTGAGAAGAACGATATGTGAACTGAATACCTGACTGTCTGGGAATCAGGAAGAGGTCTAGTTTTCATTCTGGAGTAGTAGTGCTATGGAATTTCTATCTTGTATTGGCAGTTTCAGTTTTATTAAATCTGTTCCAGGATTAGCCAGAAGTGAATTCCCTCACTTAATTCCCTCACTTTATTCCCTCACTTTGCTTAAGCCCAGAACATGTGCAGAGAAATCCCAAGCTGAAGTTCTCGGCCTATAAACATAATGCTTCAACTCCTCACCCCTCAAAATGGATGTTAACAACTGCAATAGTATTCCAGTTCTTCTCTGAGGAAGTTTCTTTTACTCTATGACACTTCAAATTCCTGCCCAAGTTTTTTCTATTTCTTTAATATTGGAGGAAGAGAAGTAATCAGTTTGGACTCAGGCAGGAGATGCAGGAAGTTTATCTGCTGCAAGCCAGCAGGATGGCTGCGACCAGGAGAGTGAAAAGCTCTGCAAAATTCACCTAATGCCTTTCCCAGAAAGGCCTGTGGCACTTTGAGCATGAAAGCTGTATATGCTCTGGAGCAGCAGTGCACATGCTCTTCTCCTGGTGTGTAACTATGGATTATGGAGAGTGTTGACTTTGTCCTCAGAAGCCTTCTGTTCTCTTAAATACTTGTGCAGAAGCAGAGCATCTGCTCCTTTAGAGCTGTAGCTGTATATTGGCTTTTGAGCAGATGTTGTGAGCTTGAGATGCAGAAGGGGAGAGGGTCACTTTGTTCTGCTTACTAATAATGAGTGGCTCTGACATATGTAAATGCATGGAGTCAAATTCAGTTTACAGCTTAGTTTTTCTGCTAAAGGTGAGTAAGATTTGCCTTCTACCCTCATTCCTTCCCAAATCAGTTGAAGGACTTTGCAGGTTAAGGACAGCAGAAGTGAGAGATAGAGGAGTTGAATTTGCTTTTATTCTTGAGGTTAACGTTCACCTACTGCCAGTGCATAAATGGTTGAGGGTTTAACCTCAGTAAGTATGGATTCAGACCTGTAAATTCAATATGCTTTTGAAGGGGTTTTGAGTAGAAAAAGTAGGAAATGTGAAAATGGAATTCCAGCTGCACTCTAGTTTCAGGACTTCGCAGTTACGCGGTAAATGTTCATTTACAGATGTCTGAAATCTCTATCCACATAAGGCAAAGAACCCATTTTCTATTGGGGGAAGCAGTGCCCTCTAATGATAAATCCTGGTATCTCAAAATGAGTGTGGAAAAGCCTGTTGTGGGAGCCAGAACCAGAGAGCTTGTGTGTGTGGAAGCGTAGTTCCTGGCTTTGTTGCCGGCAGATGGTGGTTTTGTGGGGGTTTGTGGTGGGTTTTTTAATTATTATTTCATTTCTTTGTTTCATGCAGACGCATTTTCCTTCTACTGTGCTTTGAGGGCTGGTCGGGGTAGAAGTGGTACAGCAAGTATTGTGTTACAAGGAAATGCTGCTAGGGCAAATAAAACATGAACTCAGTTTGCATGTCTTTGCACTTGTCATTCTGACAGCAAGGAATGGCTGTGATAAAGGTTTCTAGTTGGCTGAAGCTGTTTCTGTGTGTTGGCTGATATGTCAAATCAGCACAGCTGACTTCTCTAGCTCCCTAACTAGCAGGAGCTGTAATACATAAATCCATGTAATGGAAGCTTTGCAACTGTTGGTATTTATATAGCACCGTGTCTTTGCAGGGCTGGTTTTCATTCTGGGAGCCTGCAACAGCCTCACACTCTAACAGCACTGCCAGCTCTCTGGAGCTAGAGTCTGTACAGCATGGTGGTAGCTGCTTTACTATGATCTTACTCCAGCCTAAGCAGCCCTGCCCAACTGTGAGCTTCATGAACTCATTGAAGTGGTAGAAAACTGCCCAGCTTTTCTTCTTGATGAAAGTTTTGTGTATTCTGTGAATCATGTGGAGATCTGGCAAGCACCAGCTTTGTGCTAAATAAGCAGAGGATCAGAGGAGAGAAGGGAGAAGCAGCAAGTCTTTTTTGGAGGTATCTTACTTGCATTTTGGCTCATTATTTCATGAAACTGTACACTGAAATGATGTGGGAGCACAGCCTATAGAGAGCCATCCTCTTCAGCATCTGAAGTTGTCAATCAATACATGACAGTCTAAATCCATCTCCTGATTCCATGCTGTTGCCCTTACCTGTGTTTTTTCTTGTCCTGCTTGCCTTTCCCTCTATTACCCTCTTGGCTTGTGTTAAGCTGTTTGTGCTTAAAATTGACCAAGTGCCTCTGCCAACAAAGATTTTTCCTATGGAGAGTGTTGGTTCTCAATGGATGTTGCTGGAGGGGCAGTGAATTTGGAGGGTGCCTACAACTACTGCAATTGAAATGTTCAGGAAAGGGAGAACTATGGAAATAAGTATTTAAAATTATCCTGTCTTCTGTGAAATGGGGGCAACAAATCAACCCAGCAACTGCCATTCTCGCTGGTACCCGTTTCCAAGCCAGATACTGATAAAACAAACTGAAGGTATAAAATCAGACTGTTTCATCTGGGATGGAGAGGGGGCAGGGGAGAAGATGATGTTATTGATAAAAGCAAATACACAAAATAACAAATTCCTGTTGTTTTCCCTTAGGATATGTTCAATTGTAGAAAGAATGTTTATGGAAGAATATATTGTGCTGTTTAAGCATGCTTCAAAGAACATCTCCTTTCTTACCTTGTAGAAGTTCCTCCTAATGGAATTCACTCCCAAGCATCCAGGCATCTCAGGTTTTTTCTTTTCTTTTCTTTTTTTAGACCATAAGTCAGTTGAACTGATGTATATTACCCATGGGCCAGTTTGTAGAGGGGTAGCTTAATCTGGGCACGTCCTTACCTTCAATTGCAAGTCTGTTGTATTTAATGGGCTGTTAACTCAGTTTATTCTCTGGGATTTGTGCAGTAATTTTATTGCCTGCAAAAGGAGCAATTTGAAGCCAGATGAAGTATAGGTATACTCTGTAACATACCTGCTTAGCTTGGCAATGATGCCTGGACATGCTTGCCTTATTCTGGTATTTGTATTTTCTCATCACATCTCTTGCATCTCTTTTTCTGGCAGTCCTGCTGTGAGTCTGAGGGTTATATCTCTATGTACTGCATCTGGTCTGTTTGCAAACCTAGTAACCTGTCTTGGACTAATGCGCACCTTTTATTTCTGCAGGCTTTCATGGGCATAAGCACAGGCAAGATTTGGTCTTTACATCCTCCTCAATATATTCTAGCTCTGACTTGATTTTTGTCCCTTCTCACCTTCAGTCCTGTCCTCCCCTGTGACTCTTAACTAAGAGCTGGAGTCTGCTCTTTGGCTTGCATGGAGTCATTCATTTGGTGCTTTCTCAATCTCTCTGAATCCTTTTGACATTGCATAAATTTCCATTTCTCATGTGACTGCAGAAGGAATTCCAAGATCCTTTTCAGGAAGCAGTTGTTATATAGATGCAGGTTTGCTTTGGTACCAACCAGCAGTACCAAGTGTCACACAGTGTTTCATAGACAGTTGCTGCTGAGATATTTTTCAGTTTCACTGTGCTGTAGACTACCATCTACCGAGGCTTATCACACTCTGGGTTTGTTATTCTATCTTGTTTTGTCCTGATTCGGCCCCATACAACAAGAAAAGATGTGTCAAATGTTGTTGGCAGTGCAGACAAGCATAAGAATAATGGTGGACTCTGAAGTCAGCTTGTACTAATAAGGTTATTTGGTAGTTGAGTTCAGTGATGTTGTAGCAGAACAGACAGTGAATTATAGTCCAAGACGGTCGTAATGAAATAGGTTCCTGTAATGCTGAGGCACCAGCAGAACAAAGACAGAGGGGAAATCAAAGACAAAGAACAAAAATCAACTGAAAGTTGACTGACTATGCAGTGTGGCAGAGTTTTAAAAAGACTTCGCTGGGATGCAGCTGTTCTGTAGAGGAATGGCATGGATCAGCGTCCATGGCTCAGGACAAAGCTGAATTGTTCAGTCCTCTTCCATTGGTGGTCTTGCAACTTCCTCATGATGAAAGCACAGACAACAGTTTCATGAACATTAAAAACCATTTCGCTAGGCAGTATGTGTTTAATGTGAATGAGACACACAGTGTCACCTCTGTTGAACTGTGAATGCCTGAAAGCACTCTGTGTGCTGTTTATGCTTGTTATAGAGGACGGACAGCACTAAACTCATCAGGAACTCTCCTGGAGCACGCCGATGCCCTGAACTTATATGATGTATCAGGTTTGTTTGTCACAGTGCAGCTTTGTTGTCATATGGCTCTGACATTTTTAATCTAGTAGTAGATACTTCACAACTAGATCAACTGTTCCATAGAGCCAAAGCTTCCAAGGAAAGCCTTGAAAGGCATGGAAATTTAGTCACAGAATTTGCTGGAGCCAGGATTGCATCTGCAGTCTTCAGCAATTATAGATGTGGTTATGGATTATCAGCCTGTGGGGAAGCTGAAACTGGCCCTGCAGCTTTTCCTGGGCTCATCCAGTATCTCCCATCCTGCAACAGAGCTTCACAGGGGAATCTGCACGGGGTTTCTCTTAAGAAAAAAATTCAAAGAGGAACTCCTGCAATGCATTACAAGTCTGTGAAAACCTATAATTCTTCAGCTAAAATAGCAATGCTCTTTCACATATAATGGGGTCACTGTTTCTCTGCTGTGTTTCTCATGTTATTGATACTTACTAGCAGGATTCCAATTTGATGGTAAAATATCAGCATTTCAAAATCTTAGCAATGAGAGAGTTTCAAATGACAAAAATATCAGTCCTGTCACTTAAAGAAACACTTCTGTTCTTTCCATTGCTGCGGCTACTTTTTCTTAACGATAGGAAATGTCAATCCGATTGTGAAGCTCTCTAGTAGTAGGTTCTTTGAATCCAGTGTCTCACTATGCAGGGCCAATGCTTTTTCACCTTGCAGGA
>JBCJKH010077387.1:2406-22409 GCA_039877255.1 Loriculus beryllinus | reverse complement strand
TCTCAGAATTTTAGGACATGGTAGTTTCAAGTGCGCTTGGAACTGGATGCTTCTGCTTTCTCAGTGAGTCCTCCTGATGGTGGAAGCTTAGAGCCAGGCCATCCTCTCATCCCCACAGTGTGGGTTTCTGTTTTGTCAGATGCATTTTACTGCGAGCTGAATTCTTTCCCAGCTTTTGTATGCTTCTGCAGATTCCCTTGACCTCGTGCCAGTCAATGATGAATTAAACAAGTGCCCATCGAAAACACTGCAGAAGCCAGAGGAATGCCAGCCTCGCTGTGTAGTGCATAAAGTCAAAATATTTTAAGCTTAAGACTGATGGGTATGATTCTTCTATTTCAATCTGCTCCTTCAGATTAAAAAGCTGCTAAAAACATCAGCTTGTCTTGATGCATCTGCTTCTTCATGACCAGTGAGTGGCATGTCCAGGAGTGGAGGCTGTGGGTAGGAGGATGATATTTTGTGATAAATGTATGTGGTGGTGGTTTATGTTCAGGAAGTTGTTTTTAAAGCCTTCTGCAGCAAATGATCAATCTGTTGGAGATGGCTGAAATAGCATCCAGCACTCCTTGACTTTGAGGAACAAGGAAAGCCTAAAAGGCCCATAGACCTCTAACATATGCAAAGTCACTTTCTGGTTATGCCTCTTTCTTGCATTCTCCTCTGCTGTGCTGTTACTGTGTTAGATTGGCCATAACTGCAGAATATCATGCTTTAATATGTATCAGATCTCTTATTAATTCTGTAACACTTCTTACAGTTTTGTGGCTCTATGATTAAATCTGCAAAGCATTTATGTGAAAAACTATAAAGTAACAGATTACTGTTATTTTTCACTTGCCCTGCATTCAGTTTTCAGTGTCAGAGGTTCAATGAGCCACATTCTGTGGTGATGGGAATCAATGGTGGTAGAGTTGATTGGTTTGAATTTAATGGTATGAGACTATCAGGATTTCCTGAGTAAATTGGGAGACTGAAAACAGGCTTAAAGACACAGCTGGTAGAACCAGTCTGTAAAACCTTTGAAATGATGAAAAGGCATAAATATCAGGCTGCTTCCTGTCAGACTCCTGTGATCTGTCACAGCACCAGCGGTAGGAGGAGGAGAGGAGCAGAGGCTACAAAAGGCAACCCATATTTCTGGAAATGGCTGGTGGGACTTGGAACTGGTTTTAGCTCGCATGAAGCTTTGGGACTGAGGCCAAGGACTATTTCCGGAATTTGAGGTTGACCCACAGCTAGGATTAAGGGCTTGGATTTCATTTGGTTTAAATCTGAAGTTGAACTTAGTTGACATCTACTTAGCTGGGATTCTAGGAAATCAAAGCAAGCTTCATTGACTGACACGAAACGCAGTTTTCAAATACATTTGAGTCGTATTCCAACAACAAAATGAGAGCCCAAACTGGTGATGCTTAAGTCTGACCTCAATGCTCTCATATCTTCTGTGTTTTGGAACCTGGGGAGGGGGGAGGCGTAGGGGAGAAAGAGATGTCTGGCAAATACAAATTCAATTGGCTTAATGTACAGAGTATTTTGCTGCAGCCTAACTGGAGCCTCTTATTAAGAATCTGATGGCACTTCTAAACAGGGAGCGCTGCTCCCTTGGAGGGGGCAATCTCCAGTCATACACCAACATTGCTTCTGACATATTTATGATTCCAATAAAATCTCCCATCTGGTATATTTTAAAATAAAATTGAAGATTTATCACTTTCCCTTAGTTGGGTTGTCGTTCTCCCCCAGAGCAGATAGCCAGGCTGAGATTGCTGCAGCGGCAACCTGTCAGCCCACGTTAGGCTGAGGTGTGAGTTAAATTTCAATACTTTCCACATTACAGCTGTCTGGGGTGGGGAAATTGCAAAGAGAAAAGCCGAGTCTGTTATTTTTATTCCTTAGTCTCTCCTGGTTTGTTTTGGTTCTCTTTTGGTTAGCTCTGCTCATGCCACAGTGCACTTAGGAGGGAGAAGGTACTCCCCTTTTATCTGGGTTTCCACAGCCTTTACTTTGTCAGAGGCACTTGGGAAGGGGATGAGGCAGAAATTGAGTGCTCTCTCCCTCTATGCTCTGCCATTAGGCTGGGCTGCAGGAAGAGATCCTTCTCCATATGTGTACTGGGCAAGTTTATAGCATTTATAGAGCCTGTCTTCGAGGCTGTAACTTCTGGCAGAGCACAGCTAAGGGAGCAGTGTTGGTTCTGAATGGCCTGACCAAGGACCAAAGAAGAGGTGTGCCTGGCATTTTGTCTCTCTGAAGTTGTACAGCTGTATCTAAGAAAGTCTGGATTTCATCACAGCAGGCAGAAATGGATGTTTCTGGAAGCAGGAGCAGCACAGTGTGGGTATGCATGGCTATCCAGGCTTAGAAGCCTTTATGATGAGTTTAGGTCAAGCACTTTGAAGCAGTTTGCAATAGATGAAATGATTCACCTGCCACACGATTGCTTTGTGTGTCCATAGCTGAAGTGGGTCTGGAATGTGAAGCAGCTGAATCTGAGACTAGTGCTGTAGCTGCCCGCCAGAATGTGGTTCCCAATGGATTACTGGGATGTCACATTTAGCCTGTAGTGGACAGAAAGCGTGGAATAGGGGTGACATGTGGATAAGGTGCTTCCTGGCAAAATTGTGAGCAGATCTTTCTCAGGTGGAAGTCTGTTTCTATACCATACAGGGCCCAGGCAGGCAGCAGTGTGTTCTGCCTTATGCTTTTGATTAATGCTGGAGTCATGCCTGGCTGGCTGTCCTGGCATTGCCCACTGATGCATTTGATTAGGTGCATTTGTTTCTGTTTAGATAACCATCCGACTGTAAAATTATCACAGGTCTTATCTGGGCAATATAGGGGAGTAAAATGCCTTTATCCTCCACCTCCTGCAATTGCTTCATTGCTCAGAATTAACTGTGGGACTTGTGACAGGTACCCCCTACTGTAGCAGGTAGTAAGGTAGGAGAGCACAGTGGTGATTAAGATGCTCGTGTGAAGGTTGCAGTAGTTTACCCCCCCATAAGCTCAAATCCTGAGTCCCTTAATCAGAGGGAAAGAGCAGGAGCACTGCAAATGAATCTCTAAATGGTCTCGTGGCTGGTTCATGGCAGTCCTGACACTGCTCATACATAGTTATAGGCTGGGTCTTGGGAATGCAGGTGCCTGCTCTGGAAGAAGATTGAATTCCACACATGGTTTATGAGCTATAGGTATTGAACCTACGTGAGGCCAGCTGCGACCTCAGCCCATGCTCCATGTGCTGGGCTCTGAGCTGCAGAGTCAAATGCAGCCCCCCAGTGTTTTAGGCTTATTAGATGCAGCCTTCACTTGAGGCTTATGAATTCTTTTCTATGGAGCACATATAAAACTTATGCATGAGCTGTGTATTTGTGCAGTATGCTTCTTATTGCAAAACAGTGCATTTTGTGCTCCTTATTGCAAAACAGTGCATTTTGTGCTCCTGTGCAATGGGCTTTTGTTCTTGAGATATGTATTTGTGCAGGTGAACGTATGGTTAAGGATCTGCCTGTGTGCATTTGAGCATGACATTAGTGTATGGATAAGTCTTCTGAGAATACTGTGTTTGTTTATGGTGCTGTGCTTTCACCAGTGTACATTTTGTACACATACAGTGCGTAACTGCATGTCATTACACTCTTGACTGTTCATTCCAGAAAACAGGAAATCAGAACAATTAAGGGTGGTTTTTGAGTGCATCAGATATATTATTTCCTTTCTCAGCAACTGTACATTTGCTAATGTTGAATTTATTCTAAATGGATATACAGGTACAATTCTTGATTTAGAAAATCTCTGTGACATTGAATGAATGTTTTCTTTGCATGCTCCCTCAGTACACAAGCTCTTGTTGGCTATAGAAACAAGAGGTGCTTTGCACTGAAAATAACCTGTGTCTGCCTTAGTGCTCTAAATGTGTGTTTGCGAAGGGGGGTTTATGGCATGTGTGCCCAGTGTGCAGTTTAAGTGTGGTTGATGTCTAAGAATCAGTGTGCTCACTGTTGTGTCTGTGCAGGGTAAGCACATACTCCCCTGCCTTTGCCAGGCAGAGGTACAGGAGCGTTGAGTCTTCATATTGTTAAAATAACACAGGAGTTGTCCACATATTTCCTGATTCTTTAAAATGTCCTCCAGCTTCCGTGGTTTAAATTTCGAAGTGTCTGTCCAAGTGATCTATGTCAAAACATCAGGAAGGATATTTAAGCAGTTATGTCAGTGGAATGGAACAAAGTCATGAGTTAATGCTTTTCTGATGCTATATAAAAGGGAAAATGGTGAAGAAGAGCCGCAAGTGAAATACAAAATGAACCAGAGCAGCCAAGGTAAAGTCAGGAGGTTTGTGCTTAAATTGGAGACATCTGCAGCAGAAGAATGCCCATGATGAGATTTCTATTTTATGCTTTCCTATGATCATACCATCCTGTCGCAGATCTCAGACCCTCTCGGGCAAGTCCCCAGGAACCAGGAAGGATGATGTAGCCCTCCTAACCTTGTTGCTTCCCCTTAGCTGTCCTGTCAGGTGCTTTGAAAGCGAGTCAAGGCCTTCATTATCCCACCATTTCTTTTGAATGGCATTTAAAAAGACCTGACACAGAATAGGAATGATTGAAGCGCCTGCTGCTTTTCTCTGTAATTATCCAGTTTCCTTGTTGGGACTGAAATTATTGCCCTGCAAGAGTATAACGTCCCTATTACCACGTAAGAGGAAGCCAAACACAAACCTGCCTGGCTGCAGCTCACGCTATTGTACGTATTCACATATTAAAATGATTTTCCCTGGCTGCTGGGCTGTACTGTGGAATGCGTGACCCAGACTAAAGTGATGATGCTGGAGAGAAGGTGGTAGGAGACTGGGAAAAGGGAAGGGAAGGAGCACTGGGAAAGGAGATGGACAGAGAGAGGGGATGGCAGGAGGAAAAAAATGCCACAGGGTAGGACAATGTCCTGACGACAAGGAGAGGGAAGTCACTTGGCTTTGGGAACAGAACTTGGGAGAGCCAGTGCACTTGAGGGTTCTCTTGGGATGGCTCCATCAGAGCCAGGTTCAGTAATGTCTCCAGCCTGCAGGGTCAGTGAAGCTCCATGCTCTCTACCTCCATGGAAGTGGTAGTGTGCTAGTAGAGTGCTTGAAGATGCTTACAAGCTGCTTCTCTCCTTTTTCCTACATGGGTCTTTTTTAATGGTAACAGTAGTACACTGAAACAAGGGAATATGGTCTCTAAACTGTAATTAGTCCTCAGACATCTTTTGTTGCAGATTGCCCAACTGAAGGCCTTGCCTGTAGCCTGCGATAGGGACAGGAGGACAAAGGAACAGATATGGGAAAAATGAAGAATGGCTTGAAGTGAGAGGAATTGAATGATGGTTGAGGCAAAGCCTCAGTTGCGGTGTGCCTTCTGCAGTGTTTGCTTCTTAGAAGGTCTCAAAGAGTGTTGCAGTCATTGCCAAGGGAAGCTAGATCTGGAGATAGGAGGAAACACAAAACCTCAGCCATTAGGAAAAGGCAGGAGTGTGCCAGGGATGGTGTGAGACACCAGAGGGAGCTGACAGGGATTTCTGGAGGTAGTTTTTAGCCAGCTACTGTTTTGTCTTATCCTGAAGAGTCCCTGTCTGTACCTGGACTGTAAACTCACCTCCAGATGGATGCCAGAGTGTTAGTGGATGTGCAAGGTGAGAGAAGGAGGGAAAGAATGAGAGGACTAGGCTGAAGATCAATGCAGTAAATTACTTCCATGCTCTCAGAGAGCTTGCAAGCTCTCTGCAATAAGGAAGGAGGCAGAAAGAGCTCTGGTGTGCAGCCTCTGAGGTGTGTGGGTAAATCCTGCTGTAGCCTGGGGCATTTTCATGGAGCTCAGCTGCCTGGCCCTCGCTTGCTTGCCTTGGCAGCCTCTCCCCTGCCCCCTCTCTCTCCAATTCCTTGTGACAGGCTTATAAATCCTGGGACCCCTGATGCTGGAATGGCATTTTGGCCTAGCTGGAATCGTTTATAAGCACAGAGCTTTGATGCTGTCTCCAAAGTCTCTGGAGAGCTGAGAAGGGCTATTTTTCATGTGATGCTTTTGGAGAATGCTATGGGAAAAGGTCAAGGGACAGAGTGGGAACGAGTAGGTCACGTACTCATTGGTTTAGGGCACCACAACAACATTGGTTCTTTAAGATCTCAGAGCCTGCATTGTAAAAATAAGCACCTCTCACTGAGCTGCCTGGGAAAGAACAGGGACATGCCTGCAAGCGGATGTGCGCCGCGTTCCTCTGGGTTCATTCTCCTGCCTTGGCAGTCGCTGCGTCTCGGCAGCCCTGTGAACCGGACAGAGCCCTCAAAGAGCGAGCAGCATCTTAAACAGCCTCTGCTTGCTGCTCTGACCTTTGTAATACAAGGAGAAGCTGTGTGAGAGCAGGGGCTAGCCTGCTGCACCTGACACAGATGGCTGTCTTTGAGTGGGGCCTGGGAGCAGCGCTGCAGGGTTCCTCCATCCATCCTTGTGTCTCCATGCTGGGGCTGTAGGCAAAAGGAGCTCAGTTCTGAGCAGCTCTTCAGCCTTTGTTTTTGCATGTTATCTTTGCTCATTTAAATTGGAGTGGGGGGAAGCAGTCTGACAAGGATTGTCTTGTTCTCCTTTCTTCCTCCTTGATTCACACATACTAGATATCAGCTGGAGAATGGGGAGTGTGTGAAGGAACAGGAAGCAGAGGGGTGAGGTAGCAAGTCATTTACATTGGAGATAGAAGCTGAATGTGCATTTCCCTACACTGCTGCCATCAATCACACAGATTTCCTGTAAGCGAAGGAATAGAGGAGTGGAGTTTGCTTGCTTCCCGCTTCCCTCGGGAATGGAAACACTCATTTGTTTCACTGCCTAGAAATGCTGATCTCTCAAAACATTTATTGTTTCAGAGAGACATGCAGTTCTGAGGATGGATTTTTCAGCTTCCTCTTATCTGGCGTTCGGAAATGTCATCAGATGTCCTGCAGACCTGGAGAATTGCTCTGCTGGTGCTCTAGCTCTGTTAGGGATGTAAAGGTGCTGCTGCAGTAGTACAGAATAGCCCATGGCTGGCTGAGCAGATGCTTTACTGCAGAGCACTGGCAGATACCCTCTGTTCCCCATCAAACCGCTTGCTTTAACTTGTTTATGTGACTTGGCACCTGATCTAGTGAGGTGAGGTTTTCAGAGGCCTGTGTACTGCTGTCATTGGAAACCTTTTAGGGGCTTCTGTGGGGCTAACCAATCTGCTGAGAGAAAATTACCATGGGGAATTACATGGAATAGACAGATCAGTATGTGCTTGCTGTTTAGCTCTATTGGAAGGGATGGGCACAGTAGTAGAAACAGTGTGGGACTGGAAAAGGAATAGAAAAAGAAAAAGAGGAGGAAGGAGTAGAACAAATAGGGAAGTGAATGAAAAGTCTATTTCTATAGCAAATAGCAGAAATGAAATAAGTATGAAGGAATTCAGATGGCTTTGCCTACTGAAGGGGCACAGTAGAAAAAGCCCAACTGTGTATTCATTCACCTTGTGATAATGCTAAGGTCTGGTGAACTTCTGTGGGCTTTAGATGGTATCTGTTCTCAGATTAAGAAAGAGCTTCCTCTCATTTAACATCTCTCATTAATGGATTTCTTGTCCTGCAGAGGAGGTGCTGATTTAATTCCTGCATGGGAGCACTCAGGCTATGGTCACTTTGGGAATCATAGATAACCAAAGGCATAGGGCACTATAAAACTCTTGCATGACTTAGGCAGCCCTTGTTTGGTTCTGGCATGGTGTCTCTGAAGCTTCTGTGATATGGCTGGGACTGGGATGTTGTCAGTATTTAGTGCAGTTGCTATAATAAAGAGGCTGATGAGGCACCATGTCCTTGGAAGCACAGTTGTGGCCGGGAAACATCTCCTGGCTGTGGGGGACCAGAGCCCCATTCCCTGGGGGGGATGAGATCAGCAGCATTTATGAGCTCAGCCACTGTGCATCTGGGCAGTCACTCACAGGGGAGACCTGTCGGGAAAACCCAAGGGCTGGAAGGAAATGCTGCTGCTGACTCAATAGGCAGAGCTCTTCCCTCTGTTGATGTTGGAGCTGACCCATGCAGACACATCCCTCCATAATTACCTACTAGTTACTTATAGCCCATGTTTTGTAACCGCTAGCATTCCTGTTGTCCGTGCGTCCAGACATGCAAGACTAGAATCCATACCATGAAATCTGGTACCACACTGATGCTCACAGCCTCCAAGAAGCAAGGATGTGTTTGCCTCTAGAATGAGGCATGGTTGGCCCACATGTACACAAGTTTCAGGCACGTAGCGATGTCATGACCATACAGACAGAGCATGGGCAGTACTCACTGCCATGGCTCCTGTGCTCTGGTGGCCCAGGAGAGGTGGTGTGCAGGATTGCATGCACATGAAACCCCAGGAAGACGTGTCATTAACCACTCGGTTTGAGATGGGCAAGAGGAGGTGATGTGAGGTGGTAGTGGTTTGGTGCTCTGGGGAGCTGTGGGATGGTGTAGGTAGCATGGGTGTGGGTAGGAATGAACGAGGATGACAAAACATGACAGAGGGAGAAAAATCTCGGCTGTGGCCCACATTAAGCAAGAGAGACCCTTAGCGGTCACCCAGAGAAAAACAGTGGTGCTGAGTTCACTGCTGTGTGCAGGATTTCTTCTCCATTTGCTCATTTCAAACATAAAGTCATCGCATGACTTTAGAAATAAAAAAGAGCTTTGTTTTCAGGCATGTTAACTGCTGCAGTAAAGAGTTTCACTTCTTTTTTCCCTTAATGATCCATATTGAAATGGGAGGTGCTTTGTAAACCTGGCAGATTTTCAATCCATATTGATTGCCATATGATTTTGGTGTGTTTCATTGCAATTGCTGTCTTATTCTGAGAAGTTACTACTTCAGATCTTCTTGTAAATCTATTTCTCCTGCTCTTGTGCTTCCATCCAGCCACTCTGGCTCCCTCTTCTCCCTTGCAGCCCTGTGCTTTTGCCTCGGATAGCTGTTTGTGAGAACAACCTCTCTGGAATTTGCTCAGGTATCAGCAGGAAAATCATCCCCGTTCCCATGCTCTTCATGGGGTTTGCTCACTGCCATCGCTGTGGTCAGGGACTGCTGCTTTCCAGGGCATCTGTTGTGGTAGCTTGATGAACGGCAGAAAAGATGGGCTGGACATCATGAGGGGTGGCTCGTTTTCGGTAAGTCACTTTGGTTAAATCATATGGAGATGTGCAAAACAAGGGTAATGGCCTGACTCACCTTGGCAAAGAGCTCAAAGAACTCGCCTGGGAAGTGTTTTCCAAGAGCTGTCCCTGTGACACTGCCTTCTCTGCCACCTCCAACTCCAGGAAAGACAGCCTCTCAAGACCCCTCTCAGCACTCTGCCTGTAGGATTGCTACTGGTCTATAGGGAGCACAGCACTATATTGCAGGGCTCTTCCTTATTCCTCTCTTCCAGTGATGTTCAGTAGTAGTACGCAAGTTACCACAAAATCATCGTTGCCATCATTTAGGTTGCTGTGATAATCACCACTTGGTGCGTTCATGGAGTCTGCTCTTTCCTGGCTTCTACAGATCTAGAAAGCTGAGGCTTCAGCCCAAATTCCCTTCCACATTATTGTTATCTACCAGTGCTATAAGTCAATTTTTCTGAGGTCGTGAGTTGTTAGATCAAGAAAAGCTACAACTGATGCTGCGTACAAATAGGTGATGTACAGGTAAGCTTAGAACCACCATGGAATCCCCAACAACTTCTCTGTAGTTGGGTAAAGGATTCCAGCAGAGACCAGACCTTAAAGTTAGTGTCTTGGTCACTGTTAGACCTCTTCACAGAACCTACTGCCTTTGTGTCTGTAGGAGACAATGAGTGTAAAGCAAGTGGTGGTGGTTTCCTTAAGGCCCCCCTCCACTGCTCCTTTCTTGGTATGCTGCTGACACAGATCTTCCTCTTACTCATTCAGTGCACCTGCTCATATAAACTAGGCTGCGTAGGGTTTGCTCAAGCTGAGCTTGTGTATGGTAACAGAAGCACCACCCAAAAGCATATTCATGGGCTGAGAGGAGTCATCAGTATGCAAAGTGGAGCCTGACTTCAGCAGCTCCACAGGTGACCCACAGAAATTAGTGACTAAGTGAATATGTGCCTTTAGTTAAAGGTCAAATCAACTGATAGAGGTAATTGCAGGGATATTTTAGGGAGTTAGTGGTCGAACAGGAGGCTTTCCTATTCAGTCTGCCCATGTATCATTATTATTGGCTTATATACTCCGTATGAACCTACCTATTTATCTCTGTGTGCTAAAGGCACTGCACTCAGATTCAATATCACAGAAGACAAACTGACTTGCAATGTGAATTACCACTTTTTGTTCTACTAGAGCCTCCAGGACAAGCAGCCTTGCCTTCACTCCTGCTTTAATCTGAGTTTACTAACTTGGGTTAGTCAGCCTGCATGTAATTTCTTTTTCCTTTTTTTAAACTCATCTCTGTGTAACCAGAAGGAATTAAAGAAGGAATGAGGGTGTCTGTGGTTAGGTTTCAGGAAGCTGCAGCGTGCTGGATCAGAACTGGTTAGAGGGAGCTGTGTAGGAAGCTGGCAAATGGATGGAGAGCCCTGAGGATCTCCAGTGAGTCTGTGCATGCTTCCAGCCTGTTGTTGTATTGAGAAACATAGCCACATAAAGTGTCTTTATAATGGTTTCTTACACCATGCTGCATGCCTGGAGAAGGGAGTTACTTGGTCAGAAAGACAGGTATGGATGAATTTCTATCTAACTTGTGAAACACAGATGCGATCCTTGGCAGGGTGTTCTTACTCCCAGCTTTCTGTGTGGCAGGCCTCCCAAAATGCACCGCCTGGCACATTACTAATACAATTCTGTGTTCTTGGCTATTCCCCATGACTTGGGGGCTCTAGCACAGTCCCAGATCTTCCCCAGAGCGCTAATGCAAGTGGGTCTTAAGAGGCTTGGCCAAGGCCAATGCGATTCAAAAGAAAGCTGAAGTGCTCCTCAGGCCTGACAAAATAACTGTGATGAGGTTCAAAGTTACTTTGCAGGGGAGGCAGGGTTCTGTGGAGTCTGGGGGGGGGAGCTAATCAATGTATATTCATCATTAATTTATGCATGTAAGGGGGTTCTGGAGTAGAGTTGTCATGCTGGTTTTGATAATGCTAACTCCATCCACCCTGCCAGCTGCTGCAATGTCGTGGTAGTTTGTGTTGCTGCATGCAGAATTATGGTGCTTTTGTGGGAATATTATGTTCCCTGAATAGAGCCCCACAGAGCAATTTGCTTCATCCTTACAAACCCATGCAAATAACTGGCAGTGCCTTACAAATACAAAACAATTGAGAAAATAAATGTATTATACTGTACATCTGTGACAAAACAATGCTTTCGTGTACAAAGAGAGAAATGTGTTTGTTTAACTTACGGTCTCCCATTTGGAAATAAATACATTCATTTAAATCAAAATGGGACGTTCTTCACTATTACAGTATTTTGCATGCCAGATGTTAGAAATATGCTGCTTGAAGAGCAGGTTAAAGACTTGGAGTGGTTGATAGTACCAAAACCACGCATGTGCTGGCTTCTTCTAGACGCTATTTCTCTTCCTGCAGGGTGTCCTCTGCAATGGAGTGGGAATCTTCTGGCTTTGCATGTGACGGATGGACATACAAAAGGTTTGGGAGTGTGCTTCACCCATGTGTGGCAGCCTGGTGTTGTGTGCACACACAGGAGAGCCTGTGTTTCACCTGGTGGTGCTCAGAAGAGGATGCAGTCAGTTGCCAAGCATCACAACTTGGCATTGCCATCACCGTAAGGCAGATTCCCTGCAAGAGTTGAGGCAGTCCAAAAGATGCTTGATCTTTCCAGGCTTTGTGGTAAGCATTAGTTGCATTTATATCAGCAGTAGAAGTGTTAGCCAGGGGAGACGTAATCAATACAATACAGGTTGAACGTTCCAATATTTGTTTTCAGATGTGCACCATCTTGTAATTTTCATCTTTTTAAACGGCTGAACTCTTGTAATGGAAGTCTGCTGCAGTTCAGTTTACACAGAAGCTTAACGTCAGCAGCCAAGTTTGTTCTGGGAGTTAACATTTGCATTTTTGAAAGCAGCAGTATAATCCATGGCAAAACCAGAGGAGAATGGACTTCAATACAGCACATCACAGCTGCCTGCTGATAGGTGTGAACATCCTCAACAAGGTGCTAAAATTTGATGTGAGTAGTTTTCCAAGGCTCTGCAGACTTAATTGCACAAAACTGAAGCTCATTGCTACCAGTAGTAGGAGTTGCAAACAGGAATTCTACTCTGACAAGAGTATTAGAAGGAAAAATAACAAGAAAAAAATAGCAGCTACATCTGTGCTTTTCTAACCTGATTTTTTAATAATAATCATCATGTTCAGACCAATTGAAATAACTGCTCATATTATAGATAAGAAGGAAAGAGGAGTTTTGGCCTATGCAGGCTGACACACACTGTCATGTAATGGTATTTTTCATGCTTATTGTCAGGTCTGTGCATGTGATAGTATTTGTGTGTTAGCAGCTGGAGGGCCACAAGTGCTGAGAATCACAATTCAGCAAGTCTAGCATTAATAAGTACTCTTCAGTTCAGCTTGAAAGCATCATGTTCTGCATTTGAAATGTTCTATCCATCTTACTGTTATATCCAGCCAGGCAGAGGACTGGTTATGTGATACCCACAGGAAACATGTCACCTTTCTGAACGCAAGCACCTCTGTATTGACTGATTGACCAGCAGGACGATGCAGCAAGGGTGGTTTGGCCTAGCTCAGTTTTTCCTCTGGATTGATTAATCAAATACTTGAAATAATTGCTGTAGTTGTGATTAATGTCAACTGCATAACTAATTACCCAGGTGGTTAAAATGACTCTTTCTGCTAAAAAATCCTCAACTGTCAATGAGTTAATTATTTACTTTGCTCACCCCTCTCACCTCGTTGTGCTTGTAAATGCATAGAAATATTGATCTTGGAACCAATTTTGGTGTTACCCATGTTGCATCTGTTTAATTAGGGGGTTCATTGTAGCCCTATGTGCTCCTTTTGACCAAGCACACACTCTTTCTGCTTTGCTTTCGTGTAAATTGTGAGCATGGGGCTGAGGGACCACTGGGATATAACTGATGTGCAGGGTTTGTAGGACTTCTCTGCATTAGCACTGTTACTACTCAACCTAAACCACTGCTGGCTCCTTGCAGCAGTGCCTTCTTGACCACATCTCTTGGTAGCAGAATCTACCACCCAGTGGCTGTTACTGTTAAAACAATCTTCTGTTTCCTCAGTGAGCTGTTTCCTTCCATCAGCTTCAAGTCACATCTTCTTTTGATGTGTTCTGGGTCTGTGAGTACATTTCCCTCACACGCACATGTACAAACCACGTTTTAATTACATCCCTGGTTGCTCTAACAGCTTTCTCCACCATAACAGCACAATGTCAGAAGGCTGATGCAGAGGAGACGCCACAGTGTTCCCCCTGTGTTCAGGGTGACTTGATGTAGAACACCGGTCTGTGTCTTACTGTATCCCTTTCATAGAATCATTCCCTTCCCTGGCACCAAGGTCGGGTCGACAGGGCTGTAGTTCCTTGACTCCTCCTTCTGGCCCTTCTTATGGATGAGCATCGCATTTACTCACTTGCAGTCACCTGGGACCTCCCTCATGAGCCAGGACTGCTGGTAAATGATGGAAAGTAGCTCCATGAGCACTTCTGTCACCTCCCTCAGCACCCTTGTGTTGGTCGCATCTGGCCTCATAGACCTGTATGTATATAAGGGAAGTAGCAGGTTGCTGACCATTTCCCCTCGGATTCTGGGGGCTTCATTCTGTTCACTGTCTGCCAGCTCAGGGGGCTGGATACCTGCAGAACACCCGGTTTTACTATTAAAGACTGAAACAAAGAAGGCATTCAGTACATCAGCCTTCTTGTCATCTTTTGTCACTGTGTTTCCACCTGCATCCAATAAAGGCTGGAGATTCTCCTTAGCCCTCCTTTTGTTGCTCACATACTCATAGAAACATTATCTATTGTCTTTTATGGCAGTAGCCAGATTCAGTTCTAGCAGGGCTTTGACCCTTCTCACTTTCTCCCTGCATAACCTCCTCCTTGCAGTCTTCCTGAGTTGCCTGCCCCTTCTTCCGAAGGTCAGAAGCTCTTTTTTCCCCAAGTTCCAGCCAAAGCTCTCTGTTCACCCAGGCTTGTCTTCCCCACCACCTCATCTTTTGGTATAGGGGGACAGCCTGCTCCTGCACCTTTAGGATGTTTTTAGCAGGGGATGGTTATATCTGCAACCTTGTAATGGGCATGGCTGGAGCTACAAAAGCAAGAAGCATATTTACCACGAGACTCAGTGGCTTCTGGTACTCAGTGCCATGACTCTGTAAGTGCTGAGTGCCAGGCAGGAGCTAGCAAAGTCTGCAGTGCCTGTGAACGTGACTGGTGCTAGGTTGGATGTGCAAGACCTGTTGCTGGAAGGGCAGTGGCTGTGCTCTAATAACCCAGTTCTGATGTGGTCAATGCCATCATGGGAGCTTGGCTGCAGCTCAGTCACTTTGAAAGTTGATATGTTTTGTTGCAGCTCTTGAATGTGGCTGTATTTTCTGGCAGCTGGATAAAATAGCTTTGAGAAAGTATAGCAGCTTATAAGTGAACATTTTTGATGTCAACATTCACTCCAGGCTACTAGAAGCTAATCGGTTTAAATTCCTACTTGGCAAGTGAAATTCCTGTCTTGCTGGCCTTTCTTTTTAGCCCAATTTAGCCCTAACTGCTACTTGTCTTTCACTTCCCTTCTAATGTGTCTGGTGCAAGAAGTGTGTGGTTGTTGAGGTGTAGGATCTGGTGTGTTTTTGAAGGTACCCATGCTTGAGCCTCTCTCCTTTTTATAGGATCTGTCTTACAGGAGTGAAGGAGGGAAAAGAAGGCAAAAGCTGGTGAAGCTTTAGCCCCTGCCTTCAGCACAGTTCAGCTGATGAAAGCCACCAGTCATTGCTCTCAGCAAGGGACCTGATTCCAACTGTCATGCTTGGACGGGGACAGGTGGGTAGTGAAAATCCATGGGGGAGCCATTACAGGCCATTCCAAGTGAATGAAAAAGGAAAGAAGCAAAGCTGCTTGTGAATAGGGAGAATCAGGAGAGCAAGAGGTAGATGGGCTGATGAAATAAGGCTGTTTTTAACTGTGAATAAGTAACAGCATCACAGGAGGCATTCAGGGCAGCAATTTTGGGGGGATAAAATGAAGGTTAAAGAATTACATTCAGGATTAGGAAAATCGGAACCCCTAAGGTGTACTCAGTGAGTCCTAAAGGGAAAGGCAAACCCGGGTGTGTCTGGAGTAATGTCTAGTAATTAGATGTATGATGTATATGTGTATGACACACTGTATCATCTGTTAACACCTGTGTATATGGTATCTATTACATGTACACATATCATGTACATTATACACATTTATTAGCAGATTAGGTGTTACAATATATGCAGACTAATTCCTGGGATTTGTGGAGGTGTTAGAAGTTGCTGTGCCAAGAAAAGGGTTTTCTCTGGCAGCTATTTACTCAGGCTTTTCTGTTCCTCTGAGCAGCTCGCTGTGAATGCAGCCTTTGCTGAGGCTGTAGGTTTGACTGGAGCTCCTCCTGCCCTCCCTTGAACGTTCAGGATGGTGCAGACTGTGTGAGCATGCAATGCAGATGCTGGTGAATGAATGAAGTGGAAAAGCAAGAACGAGGGAGCTTGTCTTTTTCATCCTTTTCAGAAAGCCAAGGAAGGCATTAGCAGCCTCCAGAGGGAGTTTCTCTTCCCAGCTGGTCCCTAGGCACTGGGAGCTGAGGCCTCAGGGAATCTCTTGACGTATGAGCCTATTTTGCTCAGTTCTGTCATGATCCTTCAGAGGGCATTTGTTTCCTATTTGGTTTGAAAAGATTGGGTTCACTGTATGCTAATTTTGTGTGAGGGCATCAAACCTTGCAGAGGAACCAATGCACCAGAACAAACTCACTTGCAGCTCTGCTAGGAGCCTGTACAGTACTCTGCATACCAGCCCTGAGCTCTGCAATGAACCTCTCCATGAGGTCTGAGACTGATCAACTCTAACCACACAGCCACAAGTGTGGTGTGGGGACCAAAGAACACAGTCATTCCTTCCCACTTCTAGAGTCCTATCAGGTCTGCTTTGTAAGGGCTGACTGAATTGTTTTGTGAAATCTCAGCAATGAAAACGTGTCCACAATCACCCAAATAATGGAAAGAAAAGGTGAAAGCACAAAACGATTATGCGGGTGAAAGAAAGGAGGACTAGTGGAGTCTGAGAGATGTGGGCCAGTGAGCAGTGGGCCTTGTGGAGCAGAACGAACTGCATTAGTATTTTTAATGGAAATTCAGAAAAGGCTTTGTAGACATGCTGGGCAGAGGGCGAGTAGAGAAACTGCTAATTCTATGTCATAAAGATGGTGGGAGTGAGACTGCCTTTGTTCCACAGCTCAGGCAAACGGATGTGGCAGCTGGAAAGGACTGTATGGCAAGGGATGGGAGGCATCTCACGTGAGGATTGCACTTCACACCTGCCAGTTTTAGTTCCCCCTTGTGCCACAGAAGTCCATGGTGCTGGTGGGAAGCTCTGGGCTCCCTGCAGAGGGAAGGAGATGGCTCAGGAATTTCAGTGAGGTGCTAATGCCCCTCTGGCTTCAGTCTCAGACCTGGTCACACTGTCTGTCTTCTCTGGCTTGCTTGGACTCTAAGCAGTCTTTCTGTCCCAGGCCATTCTCCATCTCACATCCTGCCAGTGTGCTTGAGGCTTTCTGCTCTCACCAAACTTGGTGCGTATGGGATTTGATATAAAAATAAAAGGGTCTCTGGAAACCAAGAGCTGAACTGTTAATAACATTTGCTCTGTGAGCATTAAGGGAGGAATTGCTGCATAGCAGTTTTGCCATGAGACCCAAATCTGTTTGGAGGTGTTCTATATAAGTAGGTTAACTGTTTCTTCCAAATTACAGCTAGCTAAAGCTATGCTTAGCTTTGTGCTCCTGAGTTGCAGGGAGGGATTTCTGTGTTGATTCTGATGCCATCACCAGGGAGCAGAAGCCCTGAGACTTTCATAGATGCTGAGGTCCTCTCCTCCTTTCTTCTGGGTTGGGTACCTAAAGCTCACTTTGAAAAATGACAATGATCTGGCTAAGAGTATGTGATGGTGGTCTCATACCCACTGTGTTCAGTGCTCCTTACAGAAATGGTCCCTGTCTCCTATTCCAGAGGCTGCTAGAGAGTATGACACAGATTTTAAAAGAATATATAATTAAAAAACTCGATCAGTCTGTGTCCATGGGGAAAGCATTCCCAAGAAAAGCATTTGCTGAGAAAGAGCATGTTCTCTGCTTCAGGCAGAGTCAGAAGTAATTAAACATCCTGGTGAAGCTTTGGGAGAGGGCAAATTTTGGATAAGAGGCTGATCTCTTGGGTAAGAATCTCAAACCTGAGAATAAATGGTTCCAAGAGAGGTGGTTGCTGACATTTTGCTATGGAGATGAAGGCACTGGAGGTGGTTTTACCCTTTTACTGGCTCAAGGCAGGGACAAGTGGCACTGGTGCTAACTTCCTCTTGAATTTGCAGGGAGTAAAGCTTGACTGTGGGATCCTCAAGATCCAGCCAAGAGTGAGTTAAGGAGTCAGAGAAGTATCAGACATCATCTGGATGAAGGTAGAAGCTTAGAAGAAGCACAGCTGGACTGAGCCTGCAGTTCTGTGCGTCAGATCTAAGGTAAAATGCAACTTGTTGGTATGATCCAGTTCAGTTTCAGGAGCCAATATGTTACTGTGAGAATGAAAGAGAGTGCAAATACAGGCTTGAAAGAGAGTGCAAATACAGGCTTGAAAGACAAATCTAATGCCAATTTAGCTTTTTTGCTGCAGTTTTTCTCTGTAGCAGGTACTCACAAGGATGGATGCATACCATTCTCCTGTTTTTTGAAGGCCTTAGCGCTGGTGGTAGGTTGTTGGGGAGTGGCTTTTTAAAGCATGAATTCTGTGCACAGATTCTCCAGGGGCCTGCACAGCACATACCCAAAGGCAGCTTCTGAGGCTGAGGACTGGCTAAGCACCTAATGTAGATTGAGGTGGTGATAATGGTCTGTGATGGCTGGTGGGTTGTTATTTCTGAGGGATTTAACCATTCTGGATGCTCAGCCTTGCACAGCACAAGCTTCCCTAGACTGAAGTTGCACTACACATTGTGGAGATGCTGAGGGCACATGAACCACTGTGTAAGTTCCCTATGCACAGCTGCCAGCCAGCCAGATGGTGCAGGAGCAGGGCAGGACCACTCTCACCTGATGAGAAATCAGTAACGAATAATGTGTCTCAGGGTGCACTTGGTCATTTGTGCCAAGTCCTCTTCTACTGCAAGGTACCTGTGCCAGGATGGGCTGGACAGTCTGTTGGGTTACATATTGCCATTTTCCTTCTCTGTGCCTGTGTAAATACTGGGCATTCAGCCTGACCTTCACCTGGCGTTTTAAGGGCCAGTCTGAGCAGTGCCAGGGTCTTCATGAGTGATGCTCTGTGCCCTGGTACAAAACCAAGAGCATTTGCTTTTCACAGGCAGCTCAAGCTGGATGTTGAGATGACAGGGCCAGGGCTCGCCTCCCCTACAGCCCACAGACATGAAGCTTTTGCTTTGTAATAGCCAGTGCCCAAGACCTGATTTCTGTGCAGGGTCTGTAGAGAGGGGGAAGCAAGAACAAGAAGAGAAAGAGGGTTTAGGATTTGCTTTCTCCGTGGCAGTTCATTCTGATCCTTTGTGCTTGCGGAATGCAGGGATGGAGGGGATGCCACTGCTTCATTCAGTGCTCCAGAAGACTAATGGACCTTGACAACTGCAGCACAACATGGAAACTATTAAAAAGGGAGGACTGATTAAAGCCCCGACCATCTCAGCATTCCCCTGGGCTCTTAACCCCGTGTTGGAGCTGAGCAGCCTCACACTGCCTCCTCCCAGTCTGCACAATTAACATCTCATGTCACTAATTGATTCCTGTGGTGCTCACAGGACAATTAGAATTTAAATTGCCTTTTACAAAGGTCATGAAAACATGATAAAAGACGAATCTATTAGAAAGGATCACTCAGGAGTCTCTCTCCTTTTCTGCAGCACTGGCTCTTGGTTATCACAGAGACACAAGTGAGGGGAGCTAGGAGAGCAGTTCATGCCTTGGGTTCATTTCTTGATTGTAGTTCATGGCAGAGGCTCAGCTCCATGTGACTTGTGAATATTCTTGCACTGAAGATGGCATTTAATTTTTGTATGCCTCTTCCAGAAGGATTTTGTGTCTGTGTGTGCTGTCCCCTCTCTGTCTTTCCTGATAAATGTTCAAATAGCTGGGTTTGCGTTTCAGTCTTGAATTCACTGTGGGGAGAAGGGCAGGGCTGTTCGCAATGGAGGCTGAAAGATTTGCCTTCACAGGGCAAAGCTGTCCTAGTACCAGCCTGTTTTCATTCCCAAAGGGTGGAGTAATGGATTAAAATCTGATGTAACTCCCTGGAAACCAAAGGCTGTGAGGGAAAGGGCAGCTGCAGCAATGTCTGCGTAAGGATGCATATAAGGATCTGAGTACATGGTTCAGTCGCTCCAGCTTTCTGTAATGTAGTCCTCAATAAAGAGGTCCTAGAAGAGAACGCATGAGCACAAGCATGTGAAAGCACTGCTTCTAAGCCCATGCTTGCAGCTTTCCCCATCTGCAGCTGATACTTCTAGGAATAGCATTCAGTCTGGAGAAGAGAAGGCTGCGTGGACACCTCATAGCAGCGTTCCAGTATCTGAAGGGGGCTTATAGGGATGCTGGGGAGGGACTCTTCATTAGGGATTGTAGTGACAGGACAAGGGGTAACAGGTTCAAACTGAAACAGGGGAGGTTTAGATTGGATATAAGGAAGAAATTCTTTACTGTGAGGGTGGTGAGGCACTGGAATGG
>JBCJKH010077382.1:0-42666 GCA_039877255.1 Loriculus beryllinus | reverse complement strand
AAGGGATGTAGCATCTGATATTTATACATAAACATATGTAGAAATTCAAATCAAATATAATAATGATTCCTGTCTTACAGAAAAGACATACTAAAATCATATCTCAGTTCTTTTCATGCCTAAGCTAGTGAAATGACAAGGATTTACTAAAGGTCTACAAAAACTTGGAATCTCCTATTTATTCTGTGAAGAATCTGGGCATTTTAATTCTTAAGATCACTTTTACTATAGTTACACGTATTGTAGACATGAAGCTCTACAAAAGCCTATCTAAGGGAAATAATGCAATTATTATTTTTGAATGTTTGGAGGCATGAGGATTTTAAATACATTTAGAATTAAATTATGAATACTTACATATTCACAGAATCATAGAATGGTTTGGGTTGGAAGGGACCGTAAAGATTGTCTAGTTCCAACCCCCTTTCTGCTGAAGGACATCAATGTCTAAATAAAGCACACTCACGATGATTTCATACCTTCATATGATTTCCTTTGTTTTCCTAAGAGTCTCCAAGCACTTACTTAAAGAATTATACCACTGGTATTTTAAACGTGATACTTCTCTATCAAGTAGTACTGACAAATTCTGCCACTTTTACATTAAGCAGTACGTAACTCAAGAGAGTTGCCCCCTATTTACCACTGAAATTACTCACAGAGTAAGTTACTTTTCAGGTACAGAAATCAAAACCAGGGCTGCTTTAATGAAGGAGTTTCCTTACAAGCTTATGTAAGTAGGAACAAAGGTTGGAGTTTCTCAAAGATTAGTCTAAGTCTTTAATACTTTCTGTCATCATTCTGGCAGGAAAATATCAACAGTGCTTGTAAAGTTTACCAGTTACTCATATTTGGTAAACACCATTACAGTGGAATCGGAGTATCTTAAAAATCAAAGAAATTGAGCTGCCTGCAGACTGGAAACAGATTCCTATTTCTAAGTAGCTCAGAAAGCAGGGCTACATAATCAGGGATTAACACAAACTTTTGCTGGGAGATGGAAACTCACTATACAATAGAAACTGAAGTAGACACACTTGTAATTCTGCTACAGGAATGATGTAAGCCATTAGGTGTGACAAAAGACAAAATCTTACAATGCTATCAGGCAAGATATAATCAGGTGAACTGGAGAATAAAAATAACTGTACCAGACACAGTAAGCACACACATGGAGTATTATAGAGAGTTCTGGTGACCCATGTTCAAAAAATGTGAGCTTCTGGAATAGATACTAAGATCAACAGGCTGAAAAGCCAACATAAGAGAAAAGTAAAACTATGCAGATTGCTTACTTTCGGTCTTGGCTAGAGAAAGAAATGAGCACCAGAAAAGGAAAATCTTTTTAAATTAAAAACCATGCAAGACCACCAGAGCAGAAGGTTGCGACTGGATATATATATACATTTAGGCTCCAGTTTGAGGAATGTTTTCACCCTCAAGAATAACAATGCTCTGAAGCAACCTCCCATGACTTGAACAGCATTTTATTGGTGTGGTAGCCTATAAACACAGATTACACATGACATAGAAGACTTTTTTCAGTGTAAGCTATCCTGCTCACCTACCACGAAAATACAAACTCCCAAATGAGGTGAAATTATCTATGCAAAATTAGCACTGCAAGTATGGGAGAAGTGCACATGATGCCATTCTTCATTGTGTTGCTGAATCTGTCCCCCTGTACTGGGCAGCATATGGCACAGGTACACCTACGCTTTTCTGATGACAAAATGAACTCCCTTTAAAGTAGTATTTTAAGCCCTTATCAAACAGTGTTCCAGTTTATCGCAAAAACAATTGAATATAAGAAAAGCAAACCAAATCAAAACGGAATTTTAAAAAGCACCGTAATTCTGGAAAAGTTAGCATTGTTAATACTGAATATTAACAAATGGATCTTGCTGGTGAAAATCATATTTGAAAACCAGAAGCTGAAAAATTTAGGCCCACTGCTGTTTAGTATGTTCTGCAGATTTTTACATAATTCACTGTAATTACTGCTTGAGTCCATCTGTGGGAATCAGATACCACTGATATTATTTTTTCTTAAATATTTAAACACTCTCTGTAGATGTGAACTACTAAGATTTAGTTCATTTAAACTGATCTACATCAACTGCTGTTAGCAGAATTTTACTGCACTCATGCAGAGAGAAAAATCGTATTTGTATACTTTAGCTTGAAACATAAATTGTGAACTTTGTATAGAATTTTATATGTATAAACAATGAAAGACAAACAAGCCACACCCAAAACTGTGAGGTGCTCAGTCCCTAACAGCACTTTTTGCTTTCAAGTGTAGCAACTTAGGGTATCAATTTTACAACTAAGCACATCTTGGGCAAAAGCAGAATTCCAGTTAACCTCACAGAATCACAGAATGCTTAAGGTTGGAAGAGACCTCTGGAGGTCATCTGGTCCTACTGGCCTTTTAACACGGGACCACCTACAGCCAGCATCCCAGGACCATGTCCAGAAGGCTTCTGAATATCTCCAAGGACTGAGATTCCACAACCTCTCTGAACAATTTATCCCAGAGTTCAGTCACCCACACAGTGAAAAAGTGTTTTCTTAGGTTCAAAGGGAACCTCATAGTTTCAGTTTGTGCCCATTGTGTCTGCTCCTGCCACTGGGCACCACTGAGAAGAGCCTGGTTCTGTCCTCTTTCCATCATCTCTTCAGGGATTTACATGCATTAACAAGATCCCCCTGAATCTTGCCTTCTCCAGACTGAACAGTCCCAGCTCTCAGCCTCTTGTCATAGAAGAGATGCTCCACTCCATTCCTCATCCTCGTTCTTGCAGTCTCTGTAATCTCAGGGTTACATGAACATCTTTAAAAAAATGCACTGCTTTGACTACCTTGCCTGATAAAAGTCCATTCACCATCAGTGAGTTCTTCTCATGAAAGCTGTATTGGACAAATCATTTTAAACTTCAACCACTGTCATGCTCAAGTTAAACACTCAAATACCCCACTGAATATACCTAATTGCATAAACATTCAAGGAGCCATCCAAGTGGTAAGAATCATAGCCTGGTCTGTGTTTTCAGCGAGGCAAAGGTAAAAGAGGCTGCCAAAACTTCAACACAAATTGGTGAGCTACAAATTTCAATTCTATTAGCATTTGTTTCAGTGAAAACGTGGTGCCTACAGACAATTCTATTACAGTAACTAAGGGCTGTCAAGGACTGGAAGGCTGTAAAACTGCTCAACCATGGAAAGATAAAGTGAGCTAGTAAAGAAACTGTCCGATCTAGAGCTATAAACAGTAAAGATATATAAACAAGCTTATGATTTACTGCAAGCAATGCTTTAACAAGCCAATGTAAATAAAATTATTTTTTGTCTATCCATCTACAAGCTATTTGTGATGCAAAGAGTCTTAATTTTAGATTAGCTGTTTCTTCACTTTTTTCTCAATGCATGAATGAATAAATAGGAACTTCAGAGTTACACATTTGGCAAGAAGCAGAGTTCTGGCTATCCCTGCAAAAATCTATCCTAATTTGTCCAAATTACAAGCCTTTTCAAATCCTCACATTTATTTTAGCACTTAGACTCTGACAACCCACCTTCACAACCCTGATGAAGCACTAAGCAGACTGCACATATACTGTTCCCACAAAGTGGCTGAACATGCTTCAGCTCAGGGAATACTGGGCAAAAATCAATCTTTGCCCATAATTGCTTCAGCTCCACGTAATCCTAGAAAAAAACTTTTCCTCATGCTCAACACCTATCCCCACTTTCCCATCACCATGATGGCAGCTAGATTTAGCTCTCTATTTCAGCCATAGAAGGAACAAAAGCTGAGTTAAAGGGAGGAACCTGAGGAGGAAAGAAAAAAGGTGAGAATTATCTAAAGAGCATGTACCTAGAAGGTGGGAAAAACCTTTGAATGGCAGCTGGAAAAGTGAAAGAAACAGGTTGAATCTGCTCATGCTACTGAACATCTGTTCTTGAACATCTGATACTATTATAATTGCCAAAACAACTGGCAGAAGTTACATATGCCAGATGTAATCGTGTCTGTACAAACTTTATTTTCTTTCCTTCTGTGCATGTGACAAGATCAGACTTTAATTAAACAACCACACAGGTTTCATCCAAATGCCCCCTACTATTTTTGGTGCATAAATATAAAATGCTCAATTAAGAAACTACGGGGTTTTGTACTGTTTACAAGTTTGCCCTCCAAGTTAGATCTAAAAAAAAATAAAAAATGCAAAAGAAAGAAAAAAAAATAATCCTCAAAGCCCAACTCTTTTGAATAAAAATGTAAAAGAAAACTCATTAACAATGTTCATGAAAAAAAGTTAAAACAGCTGAAAACAGATCTTGGGAACGATGGACTTGATCATACATCAAAATCACAGTCTGGTCTCTGAATAACATTCCACCCCAAAATCCTACAAAGTAAGGCAATAATCCGCAACTGTGTATCTTCACTTATGACTTTCATTTGTTCATACACTATGCCAGTTTATATTCAGTGGAACTGCACCTATCTGAATGGACTGACTCTGGCATGAAACTGGACATTGTCAAATTAAAACGTACCTGTCTAGGCATTGACAACTATTTGTAAAGGTGATTTGGAATGCTTCTGTAAAACACCACAATTAAGTAGATCAAACTGGTATTGTCACTATTGTGTTTCCCTTTAACAGTTCTTTCTGTAATAGCAGATCACAGACACCACTATGCAGCTGACAGAATATGTGTAGCAACTGTGTCACTTAAAAGGACAAGCAAAACTTGGTTATTGTGTTAGAATAATGAAGTCCTTGGTTGTCTTGTAGGGCAGGAGCAGTAGTGGTTGTGCTCTGGAGAGGGAAAGCAGACTCCTTGCCCCTGCCAGCTCAGCAGAAATCAAGCTTAACAAGCTCAGTTCGGGAGTCTGTGCAGCAAAGCCTGAGGCTTCTGGGTTAACACTGCCCTGAAGGGAAACGCGGTGGTGGCCTGCAAGCAAATAATCCTCCTCATACCTAATTGCCAGGAGCAAGCAAGGCTTAACATCAAGCATCTGTAATACATAGGGGCTGCCCTTTAGACAAAAACGAGATACTAATTTTGCACAGTGGCAATTAAAAGGCTTACTAGGCTACTATCTCTATCTGGTGCTGCCCCCCCCCCTCCCCTTTTTTTTGATTTGTAGCAGCAAAGTATTTTCTTAATCATTTGCTTAACCATGATCTTAGTCATCATTCATACCCTAATCCTGTATCATGCAAACTAAAGATAATTTAGCAAGTGAATTTAGCAAACACTTGTCATTGAAATGATACCTTGCATTGGCAATCATTTCTCACATGAAATACAAAGGTACAGTTCCTTCATATTATTGTTTTACAGCATATTAATTTGTAAAGAGAAAATATTTCCCTGTCATGCAAAAAAGTTTTGCTGTTACTGGTCCCTGCTCAATAAACTTCTGCAATTACCACCTCCTGGCATGATTTTTTTCCTAGAAATAGTATTTTTGCAAGAAGCCTGAAAACCTGAAGTTAAACTGGCTTCCACAGCTTCTCACAGTAAGAATTTCTTTCTGTTCCCCTGTGGGAACCCTATTCTAATTAAATTGACAACGTCATGAGTTTGACAGATGTATTATTCTGTATAAAAATAAGCAGAAGATGATATTTCCCCATAGAGTATTTCATATGTACTGGATATCCAAAAATATATTAAAATTGTATGAAAAAGAAAAAATTATAAGCATAGTCAGAGCAGGTTGCTCAATAAACAAAACAGAACATAATCAACAACCAACATCACCACAAAAGGTATAAACACAAGGACATCTCAAATTTCCCCAGGAAACATGCTGTGACTAAGTTCTGTTAACATTTAATATATTCCTTGTCAAATGTGACAATTCTTAGTTATATTTTTAATCAGAAAAATTCCTCAAGTTTTTATCACAGTTTTTACGTAAGTGAATGACTGCAGACTATCCATGGGGCATCTGAAACACAGTGAAGGAAAACCACACTCCACTGAACCAAAATGATATCCTGCTAATAACAGTAATTGTGGCAGAACTTAACCAGAAGTTTCATTAAAAATTCCAAACCCAAGGCACTAGCACACATTGTAACATGCAGCTGGAGCACTTTCACCCAAAAGAGGAGCCTTATGCATACAGAATCAGTGTCTTGCATTACTTGCCCTGTAAGGAGAAATGAAGGGACAGGGTCTAGTTCAGCCTGGAGCAGACACGGCTTCAGGGGACCTAGCTGCAGTCCCCTAATAGCCGTGGGGCCTGTCACAAGATGGAGCTGGGTTCTTCTACACCATCGCAGAAGGATGAGAGACAGTGGGCAGAAGCTGAAACAAGAGACACTGGTTCAGGAAAGGAAATGCCTTCTCACTCAGAGGACTGTCAGACAGTAAATCAGGTCATCCAGAGAGGCTGTGCAGTCTATGTCCATGGAGATAAAACCCTGAGCAACCTGGTCTGAGCTCACAGATGATCCAGCTCTAAGCTGTAAATCAAACTACAGACCTACTTCCAGCTTGCATATTCCTACCATAATATGGCACAGAGATAATGTCAGACCTCCTGATAAAGAGATAATAGAAATTTCTTTTGATAAATAACTAATAGGAGCAAAACCAAATGAAGTTCATTCAGTTGACCAGCCAGCTGCACAGTAACCAGAAAACACACATAGACATGCTGCTTTAAGGAGGTTTGTTCATCCCATACTGGCATACAGGTGCAGAAGTGAAAGCAGTTACGAGATTGTTCAGTCATGCATACAGAAAAGGAGAGCACTCACAACAACAGACATTTAGACAGTTTTTGTTGAAAGTACTATTTTATTAAATCGCAGAAGCTTCTCAAGTCCATCTAATTTTCACCTGATATAAGGTTTCAAGATAATCCTGATGAATACTCTCCACTGCCAGGAACACCAATACTCAGATCTCCAGCCCTGGAACAGATAAACCTGACAGGCACGTTTCAGAGCCCTTGACATTCCACTGCTAGTAGTTAAGGAAGTAACAAGAACATCAGTCTCAAGGAGCATGTGTATGTTACCTGTAGTTTGATTTGCCATATGTTGCCAGAGAAAAATCTTTGTCTTGGTCCAATTCATACTCATGAGGAAAACTGCAGTAAGAATACATTTTTAAGAACAAAAAAACCCCTCCTTTCCTTCAGCTCATTCACACCTCACACCACATAATGAGCTTCAGAAGAAACTGCAAGCTAAATATGCACGTGTATGTGAATTTTATAAGGCACTCTGTGGAACTATCTGCAGCTAAGTGAGATAAACAATAATGCTTACACCATAAACATAACTTATTGAAATGATTCCTGTTTTGTTGAACAGTTGCATTGAACATTATAGTATTCTGGCTGCATTTATTCCTGCCTTTGGTCTGCCCTGATGCAACTTCTCTGCAGAGTATGAAGGCAGAGTAGCATGGCATTTACTGCGCATTTCTTTACAGAAAGAAAACCCCGAACAGACCTTCCGGACTTTAAATTCATTTTATTCTGCTGGAGCAGTGTAAAAGTAGGTTCCTTTAAACCAAGAAAATGATCCAAAGATAAAGTCAAATCAATGCTGGCATGGTTTTTAGTTGTTGTATTTCTCAAACATCTTTGTAATACTCATGCTATGCTGGTACATGGTGATTGCTATCAATGGCAATGATTAGGCAGCTAATTACAGTTTCAGAAGACATTAGGAATCAGTATAATATCACTCATACATGTTCCAGTGGGCACAATACGCTGTTTATATTCATAAGCACAGAGACAATACAGCAGGTACAATATCAACATGCTGTAGGACTTACATCTGCCTATGATATCAGAAAAAAGTGGAGCGCAGGAACACTCATTGTGAAGGCAAAATGTCTTCCCAAATCTCCTGTGGGCTCTCTAAGTGTGAACCGAATTACAAATTCAAAATTCTTTCACTTCTACCTAAATTGCTGCACAAAGAAAGTGTTACAGAAATTCACTGGATATTTTTAATATAGTTGACCTGGTGGTCCTCAAATGCACCGAATACAAACACGTATCCTAACTCATAAGGGCATAACAACTTGGCTGCATTAAGTCCCTACTATTCCAACCTTGTCTTCATTAGAAAGGGCAATGATCAGAGAAGACATAGGACAACATCCAGCTGAATTTTCTCTTGGGTGATCAAGACCCCAGGAATCTGGGACACGTATGTTCAATTTAGTTACAGACATTACTGCAGACTCCAACCTTCTTGTCTTCTTTACAAGCTTTGCTTCATGCTCAGCAGAGTTAGCAGAAAGTATTTATTACTGTGTAATATCATACTTCATCACACCCACTTAACATGAAAAATACTGAATCATAAAAAAGCAAAGCTTTGTGAAAAGCATATATCTTCTAAGAAATTGCCAGAAATGGTCATTAAAGTAAAAATAAAAATGTGGATAAATCCACTGAAATTAACTTCTATATGTACTTTATAACAAACTTCACCACTTGCATTATTTACTTCTAAATGAGAGGACTAAAGAATACCTTACATTTAGCAACATAACATCTTCCCTAAAATTTGTACATACTACAGAAACATAGGGTAAAAACACCTGAGGAGAAACATTGTTAAAGCAATCTTGTTTGGTTGCTGAGGTTTTTTTTCACTGTATCTAGGACATGTTTCTTCTTTTTGTTTTCAGTTGCCATCATATTAAAAAAAAGTAAATCTAACCTATATATTTGGTTTCTGTTGTACAACTGCTGTCTTAATTACATATAGCATATAATTCTTCCTTTTCTGTGCCATTGTTTCATGACATACTTGAAGCCAACTTCTAGAAAGCTTAAAAGTTCACAACCTGACTGTGATTCCATACTGAGCTATTTCACTGACATCATTAGGTTACATGAGAGCAAAGTAGAGCATGGTGAAAACCTTAGTGAGCTGAGTTTATGTAGATTGGATTCTACATTCTTTGTAAAGCCAAATTAAATAAAAGGAAAAAACAGATTTAAATTTTACCTTTCTAAAATAATTATTTTTCCTTTTGTTACTCCCTAGGAAGCTTCTATTGTATTCCAAAAATAGCAAACCAAAATTATCATGAAAACCCGGACACAAAGTATCGAATTTCATAATCAGTAAACAAAACCCCTGTGAGGCCCTTCAGGACGCACAAGAACTCTTCTCCGTTTTGTCTAAAGACAACAGAATACTTGTCCTGGGTTCAGCAGAAACACTCACTTTTTCTCCTTCTTAGCAGCTGGTGCAGTGCTGTGCTTTTGATTTTCAGCCTGGGAACAGCGCTGATAACACCAATGTTTTAGTTGTTGCTCAGTAATGTTTACTCTGACCAAGGACTTTCTGAGCCTCATGCTCTGCCAGGAACGAAGGGAAGCCGGAGGAAACAAAGAGAGGACGCCTGACCCAAACTAGCCAAAGAAGTATTCCATACCACAGAACGTCATGCTTAGTATAGAAACTGGGGGGCAGTTACCCAGAAGGGCTAGATCACTGCTTGGGTCAGGCTGGGTATCAGTCTGTGGGTGGTGAGCAGTTGTATTCTCTTCCCTTGTTATTTCCCTTATCATTATTATTATTGGTGGTAGCAGCAGTGGTTCCTGTTATACCTTAGTTACTGGGCTGCTCTTATCTCAGCCCTTGGGAGCTACATTCTTTCGATTCTCCTCCCCATCCCTCCGGGAGTGGGTGGAGAAAGGTGAGGGAGTGAGCTAACAGCTGTGTGGTTTTGAGTTACTGGCTGAGCTTAAACCATGACAACTTAGAATAAAATTTGTCCTCTAAAATAATTTTATTTTAGTAAAGTTCCTATAAATTTGAAGAGATTTCCATTTTCAGTTTAAAAATCTGAAATTACAAACATATGAACGTATTTTTATTTTAATAACTATGAAAACTGTAGAATACTGAAACAGTATTAATTTTTCCATCTTAACAAATCTCTGCCTTTCTGTCAGGTTATAGTTTGGGCTCATGTAAGGCTAGTTTCATCCTTAGGTTCTTAATGGAGAATTGATTAGCAGATTTAGTTATTCTAAGTCTTTGAAGATAAATAAACATTAGACTGATTTACATTTGCTAATCTGCAGTAAGATTGAAAATTACTGAGTTCTTGGTACCTTTTAAAGTACTTTTTAAAGTTTTTAGTTTAAAGTACTTCTATTTTTTTAACAGCACTTTGTGCCCTTTGTTAAGGTAATCAGTAAAGGTTTTTAAGAACTACGTTGTATTCCTTTGCTTCTGAGTGATACGGCTGAGGAAAATTACAACTGTTGAAGAACAGTTTCTTTCATTGCACAGATACAGTGGTTTCTGTGATGGTTTCCTTGAGCTCCCACGTGAAGAACATGAGTTTTAATGCTTCAAATTCTGGCAGGATATTGTGCATCTTAGCACCCTTCCAGAAGACTTCAGGAAGATGAATGGACACAGAGGGTTGTCTGTGATGATCCTTTTTCCACTCAAGGCTAAAAACGGGAGGCACTGGAGGCACATCCAGAAAGAAATACTGTCCTGAAAGAGAAAGGTCTTGTGACCATCACCAATACAAGCAATGTTCCTGATGAGATGCAGGAGCAATAACTCCCTGCACCTTGTTTAACCCAAGTTCTTCCATGGCTTTGGGCAATCCATAAGGCACTTCAGTGAAATCAGCTTTGGGCCCTTACATGGCTAAAGCTGCAACGAACCTTTGGAGACTGCTGCTCTTCTTGGCAACGGGCAGAGATTCTCCGTAATTTTGCAGCTTCAACTCTCCTCTGATGCTGTGGAAATACTGTTCCTCTAGAGCCTAGAAGTAGCAAAGCTTAAATTAGCGAAACAAGTGCCAACAGACCGAAGAGAGACACACGAGCAGGAACACCTATACCTGATCAGTGTCCGAGTCATGCTGAAGCACCGCCTGGCGGGATTCCCAGAGCTGCGGCCCGCCCCGGCTCATAGCCCGCAGATCCGCCCACTCTGGGGCGAGGAGGGCCTGCCCGGCTCAGTGCCTCCTCAGCCCGCTCGCCCGGCTGCTGCTGCGGCCGCGTCCCGTCCCTCTCGATCCGGGTATCACCACCCCCTGTGTCGCGACGGGAGAGCTGTGGGGCCGAGCGGAGCCGCGCTTCGGCTGGACTCGCTCCCGCTCCGGGACCTGTCCGCTGGTACGTAACGGGGCGGCGCTGGGCCCGGAGCCGGCGCTGCCGCTGACCGGGACCGGCGCCGGGGCGAGCGGGCCCCTCGGGGAGGTGACCCTTCGGCGCTGTGGGGCTGGGTCGGCGGCGGGACACCCCTCGGAAGGGCGGTGAGGGCCCTAGCAGCCCTACGGCCTGGCAGGCGGGCTTCCGCCGCTGTGCAGCTGCGGAAAATCCGGTCCTAAGAGTTTCTGACGTTAAAACGACAAAACCCCGAGATGCGGGAAGGTTCAAAGTGAAGGCTGCGGTCCTCCGCACGTGCCGGTGCAGGAGAGTCTGCCCCTCGCTCCCCCAGACTCCCTAAACCTGTAACCGAGCCCGGTTTGCTGTGGCAGCACCTTGCCCCTTCTACTGCGGAATCTGCTGGAGTTGTAGTGTAACTTTGTGTCTGCAGTGGGCTCCGGTTGCTCCAGCCTTACGCTTTGGAGATGGGTAGAAAACGTCTTTAACTCCGACTGTTGTTGTCTCACAATTTTAGGAGATTGCAGAAATGTCTCGTATCGAAAATAAAGGACTAATGCTGGGCATAATGGCAGGGACTGCTGGCATAAGCCTGATGGTGATTTGGTACCGTAAGATCCGAAAACCCGGTGCAGCTGTGCGTATACCTGCGCTCCTAAATGCAAGTAACAGGCTTAGTTCTGTGGGCTTGCAAAATGAAGCCCCGAATGAGCAAGGAGCAGTAATGGTTTTATATGGAAGGCAACTCCAGATACTAGAAAAATTGAGTGACTTGCTAGCGAGTGTGGACGAACTGAAAAGAGAGGTAAAATTTCTGAAAGAAGCTATTCCAAAGCTTGAAGAGCTTGTTCGCAAGGAGCTTCAAGGGAAGGGAGATGTTCAGAGAGTAAGCCCATCACACAGAGCAACAAAGCGGAGAAAAGCTGAGACAGCTTCTGGTGCAGCAGAAACTACCAGCTCTGAAGAGGCGGAAAGTGAAGGAGGGTGAGTCAGTAATATTTTGTACATGCTACAGTACACGTGCAGCACAAAGTGCATCATTACGTGTGTGAAGCTTTGTATTGTAAATAGGAGTCCTTTAAAGTTTTACATGTATCTTCTGTCATTTTTTGGTTTGGTTCTGTTTTCTTTTCCCTGAATAGAGAAATAGAAGTTAAGATTAGTAATTTTTAGATCAGAAAAAACTATGAGTGACCACCTCTGAATCTGCACTGTTGTTGAAGCTGGCTTAATGCCAGGCCTAATACAGATTTTTAAAGGTTAAGTATTGCAGTATTGCTACATAGGTCTGCAATGAAGGCAAAGTTCAGACTAATGGTGTAATTTTTAAAGTGATTCTAGTAATAAAATAGTCTTGTCTCTGATGGTGTGTGTTCACATTGTGCAAACACTCATGCTTTTTGCAGTAATTGTCTTCTGTGGGCCTTACAGATGAGTTATGACAGTGTTCTGCCTAAAATTATTACATGCTGTGAGAGCTATGTCCAAATGCAACATGTCTATAAAGGGCAGAATATTTATGTGTTTGCTGTTGAATTACATTTGCTGGTAGCTTAAGAATTCATGAGATATTTAAGGTACTGATTCAGTAAAGTGGGAAATTTCTAATTTTGATTGCATCTTGTGTCCTGATGTGAGTTGAGGAACATGCTGAAGGATCAGATGTGCTTGGAGTCCAGGAGGGGGACTGTATTTCTGCCTTTTTATTTGTTACCTAATATACTGACCACTAGTAATGCAAAAATGGTGATGACGTTACTCTCCTGTAATTGCAACTTTGTTTTGGTATAATCAGAGTAGGTACTCACATACAGTTTAATAAAGGTATGTTTATAGCAGCTTAGTTTTTTGAACCATCTCCTCAGTTTATTAACATGCCTGTGTAGGCAGCATTGTGTCTGTAAATTGCCTATCTTAAGCCACTTTTTTCTTTAAAGATACATTAATTAACTGTAATATCCTGAAATTAGTAACATGCTCCATATGATTAATGGAATTTTATTCTTTAAGAGCTTCTCCAAATTTATTTTCAGTTCCTGTGGGCAGAACTTCTTGTGTTACATCCCAGCCCACATGCTTCACAAGTCTTATATTTTGATAGCGTATTTTGAGACCTGTCAGTTCTATAATGAACTAGTTCTGTATTTTAAGCATAGAGTATTGGCAGGGAAATTAAAAGGCATTCCTCCTTCATATAGCTTAGAAACGTTTCCATTCTATTTTCTCAGATTGTTTTATCCATTGGTTGGTTTGCAGAGGCCTTTATGTTATACATAAGAGATTTGGGGATGTAGATGAGGACCAGTTTATGAAAAATCAAGCTCACTCAATATAGGGTCTATTTCACTCCTAGCAGGTGAGGAGATCCTGTTTTCTGGTCAGAAGAAATGCTTTGCTGTTTTGGGAACTAGCCAAGGGAACTTGTCTGTTCAGGTTTTTCTGTGTGATGAAGAAGCTGATGGGATGATCCAATACAGGTGATTATAGTGTGCAAGTGTGTCCTTAAGCAGGGCCTCCACTGACAAGTATTTGTGTACAGTCAGAGGAAAGGAAGATAATTCAAGGTTATAGATATGTGCTTTTTCCAATGCTGTTTTTTAAATCCTTTTTCAAAAGAGGTGGTTTTCCTACTAACATGTTATACATGATGTGCTTATTTTGCATATCTTCTTTAAATATAATTTAATTTCATTAAAGTAATTTTCTCTTTTTTTTTTTTTTGGGGGGGGGGGATTTGGTTTTCTTTTTTTCCTTGCAAGTGGAGATAGGTTGCTGATCCCAGTGTGTGTACAGTTGCAATATATACAGCTTTTTCTGAGGTCTTCTGTAACTTTAATGACAGTGGTACAAGTTCTGTGAGAGTTTGCTGTGAGAGGCAATAACAGCACATGTTTATTTCCAGTTAGTGTGCACCGCCACTTCATGTGTTGTAGGCATTACATCATGTGCATTGTTTTGTAATGTTCTGTGGTGAGTTCCACGCACAATAATGCATTCAGTTGTCTGTGCACAACACAAATGATTTTTTGCTTGTGTTAAGCACTTTTGGTTTTAACTGACAAGTGGGTACATGCTGAGAATTGACAGATAAAGTGTGGACTTGTGCTGCATGATTACATAGGTTTCTAATCTGTAAATTCTTCCAGAAAAGCTTTAATGCTATTACATGTTGTTCCCCCCACCCTCCCAAGCCTGGTTTGACAGACTTTTCGTCGAAGGCTACTTACCATTGCTGATGGATACACACTCTGCTGGGTCATACAGTGCAAATTTGGTCCAGATCAGTCCGAGATATATAACCATCTTTCTACTGAATTAGCAGGAGTGGATGAGATGGTGTTTGTGTAAACCTTTGCAAAGTTGTCAGGGAAACAGCAGATGGTATTTGATCTGTCTAAAAGCTGAAGTGCTGTGAAGAGATGATACCTGGCTAGGCCCAGTGCCTGCCAATTTACAGGCAATGTAACACGGTTTTTGAACCAGCAGAGCAAATTTATACCATGTAGCTCAAGGGTTTTTTAGTTGAGTACTAGGTGCCTGGATTTACCTAACCCCTTAACCACAGAGTGGAGAGTCTCTAGCACAGTTTCCATTTGTTCTTTGAACTTTGACCAGTCCTTTGTGATCCAACAGTGTTGATGGTTGGTCATTACTCCTCACATTCTCACTGCTGTTTTTCTCTTTTAAATAAAATCTATTGTTAATAAAGGTGAAAGCAAGTTGGCACTGACTAGACATTTTTTGGGTTCTTCCATTTTCTAAAGTATTGGTCAATGTGTTTATCGCATGCAAATGCTCGTTTTTCTGTTTATTGTCCGATAAAACCTCTTGCAGGAAAATACCAGGTAAAATTGCAGATGTCAGCGTTATATGAAATATTTGTAAACCAAACAGTAATGACTCTCCTTGTTTTCTGTGGATTTCTCTTTTGGATTACTGTCATCAGCCCTTAGACTCTTGGAGTTTTTTAAACTTCATTTAAAAGAATCTCCACTTCTGTTTGTGTTAGCCCTGGTTTTGTTTATTTATTTATTTTTAATATAGAATTGGTTTTCATAGCATGCTTTTCTAGAATGAGAAGAAGTATAAGCCTGCTAGCTGTTTTGTTGAAGTCAATCGTCAAGCTCTTCTTATTGTAGTTTTATATGAAAATATGTTATACTCTTGTTATACTCTTATTTTGTTCTTAAGTAGTTAGGAGGACTTCCTGTCTTCTAATAAAACTGACTTCAGTTCAAGTTGGCAAAGTGCAGCTTACACAAGTTGTTAGGACAAATCCTGGCTGTTTATTTTTTAAAAGTCTATCTTGCGTTCCTAACATGTTGGTTTTGCGCTTAAAACTTTTCAGCTATGATAAGGATGAAACAGAGAGCTAGTAAGAAAACGAATGTCATCAGAAACAAAACAGAAATACATTCTATATGCCTAATTTGCCAAAATAATTGAAGTGCTATTTAGAAATTTTATACTTAATTACCTTAATGTCGCTTTACTTCAGTGACCCCTGAGCAGTGCAGGAGCTTGCCTGGGGTGTGTGATGTGAGGTAGGAACTCATCACAAGTCAGTCCTGAAGATCTTGGCTGACATCTTGGTGCTTTTCCTGTGGGAAATGCTGGGAGGCAGCAATGTCAGCTCTGGAGCCAAAGAAGAGGAGAAGGGAGAGAGGACCCCCTGAAAGCACTATAAAGTGATTTTTCTGAAGGGAAAAAAGAAAAGTCAAAAAAAAGAAAAGTCAAAAAGAATGATGATGTATCCCAGGGGTAACTAGCATGCCAGATCTTGAGCAGTAGCCATTGTTTGTCCTCCCTTGGATGTTCTGATATCTGGATATTCACTGCAAACCAAACTTGCAGAAGATTTTAATAATTTTCTTCCCTTTGTTTGAGAATGGAGTTCTTTCTGAACTGTGTAGAAACTTCTGCCCCTTAGTGTAACTCAACCATGTCAGCAGGCACAAGGGTTGTATGGTTTGTGTGAGACCCCAGGAATAACCTGCATTGCCTTAAAATGAAAAAAATTATTCGCTGTTGTGTATTCACTACCCACAGATTGTTTTATAGGTATTGTTTTGCCTTCTTTAAAGCACACACTCAATAAGTAAATTGAAAATTATTGCATTCTCATTAGGGCTTAAGATGATGTACTCCACATTAAAATTCTTTGAGGATTCATAAAACAGATAGACATGAGGTAGGACAGAGTTTTCCAGGATGGTGGAGGTGAGAGGAAGTGGGAAAGAAATGACCTGTCCTTTCTGCTGTTTCTTATCACAGACATGGCCTGAAGATCGTGTTTCTGTGGGAGAGGTGGAATAAGGAAAGGTTTAATGCAGTAAGGCCTGGTCTTAAAAGATTATTCTTCCATGGTGTTTTATCATTAGCTCCTTTTAAATTCTATCATCAGTTAGATAGTGGCCTGCTTCATACTTTTTCCATTTGAGTGTCTCAGTGAATATTCTTATATAGCTTATATGATATCACGAATTAAAGTGTTTGGCCATGGCAGTTTGCTGATGAAACTCTCTGCTGGGCTTGTTTGGAGTGAAAGGGCTCGGCTGTCAGCCCAGTATATATACTGGCTTTTATATTTTTGCTGGGAGAGTAACGTTTTCTAAAACCCAGTTTTGTCTGCTTTCTAACATTGGAACAGTAGTGATCATAGAAGTTTTTAGCAGATGATTATGCGGCAAAGGTAAAGATAACAACATTGACTTCCAAACAGTGATTCCTTACTTTAGTATCTACCTGCACAGGCAGTATTTGGTGATGCGGTGCCCATAGTCCTGTAACTAAAGGAGTGTTACAGTTGCAGTGGGGAATTTGAAATTGCCTTTGCTGCTTAGTTATTGCTATTTTGTATTATGCAATGCCCTTACTTTAGGTCAGTAATTGCAGAGGCTGAGGGGTGGAGCATCCAAACCATGTGAGGAAAGGTGCTTTCAAAACATTTCACATCCTAGGATTGTGTATTGGAGCTAAAAGACTGCTCCCTCTCACCAAATCCCTTTTGGTGACCCTAACTTTTGGTCAAGTTAGTGCTCTGAGAAATGCAGCCTATGTATGATGTTGCTCTGCACCCACTTCAAAGTAACTATGGAAGAACAAGATGCTGTGTTTTCAAAAATGCTTCAGAAAACCAAGATAAATATTTGGTGATTTACAAATAAAAAATCTGCAGAATAGGATGTGTTATCAACTTCAGCATCATCAAGACTATATAAGATCTGTGGGAATCTCTGAAGTTTCCCATCTCTCCTCTGCTCCATGTTGTTTTCAGTTTGAACATGTACCTATGGTTTATGTATGTATTGTTTTATCCAAATGTATTTTTTACTCCTTTCCCATATTACTGGGTTAATTTTGCAGCAAATCTGTCATGCCACCTCTAGCATTTCTGTGGCTTGATGAGCTGTTCATTTACAGGCTCTGAGTGTGTCTGCTTGTGTTTTAGTTCTGGTCACTTTCAAATGCTGTTTAAAAGCCATGTGAGTATTAACCGCCGTTTGTTTTGCAAACATTTGGAACTGGTTATTTTTCCGGGAAAGAAAAAAAAAAGATTTTATATATTTTGACTGTCATGGCTTGCTTCAGTTACTCAATTGCTTCATGTGACTAGTTCATGTTTTTTCTGCTCATAGCTATCATTTTAAAAATCTCTGAACTTGGCAGCTAATACTTTTACATTATTATTTCTCATCAGAATAGTATTTTCAGAAGAGGAATTGGGTAAGATTATAGACTTTTCTGCTCATTTTTAGTGCACAAGCAAAAAGCTCCTTTTAAAAAATAATGCCATTCAGCTGCTTCTATATGGAATTAGAGGACCCTAATGTATGCTCAGCACTTTGAACAGTAAGGCCACTTGCTTATCTCTGCATGGTATTTATGGCTTTTGTAAATATTTCTTTGACCTTGACTGCCTTATGCTGAGTAATTGTGCACTAGGCACAATGAATAAGCTTTCCCAGTTTCAGATATTCTGACCTTCCGAATGTTCAAAAGAAATAAAGGAAGAGAGAACAGTGATGTTACTGCTTCTACTTAGATCTTAAAAGTGTGTAACAAAACATTGTGTAAGTGATTATTATAGCACTTATTGTTTCGTTTGGAGTAAGCCCATTCGTATTTCAAAAAATAGGGAAATTGAGGTTAACAGTTCAAGAGACCTAATCAGGGTTACAGATCACGCCTTAATACACATTAATGATTTAAAGCATTCTGCATTTGAAACACAAGGATACATGTGTTTCTAATATGTATCTGCATTTTTAAAAATTCATTATTAGGCAGCAGGACAGTGTTAAACATAACTTGCCTGTTAAGTTTGGAATGTGATTGTGCTATCCCTTTGAAGGTAAAGGTTTAGTAATAATATTAATAAGCTTGATACCATTAATAAGAACAGCTTTGAGGTTGGCCAACAGGAAGAAATTGTGCTCTGAAATTTTTGTATTTGAATTGAAAAATGCCTTACAGATATTTTTAGAAAAGATGGTTATTTTCTTTGTTTTTAGTTATCTTACAGCTCATACTGATACTGAAGGAGACTCTGAGGAAGAAAAGGGATATAAGAAATCACGTGATGCCATTGCGAAGTCAGAAGATGAAGAGTTGTGTAATTTTTTACAGCAGGTGGACAATTTGCATAAGGGTTCAGAGAATGACAAAAAGGAAGGCTTCAGACTGCTGCTTGAGAATGATGACAAGGTATTAATGGGTAAACTTAATATTACATTGCTGTTAACTTCTGCTATGTACTGCTTTTGAGAACTTCCTTAATACAAGCATTAAAATGAACACAGGAATGGAAGATGAAATTTCATGATTATTTTTAAAATTTAGTGAAAAAAGAAATATTTTAAAGTTGTGTAAATATTCATGTTGGGTGGGCAGAGAATTTTTGTTGGTTTATATCCCATCCAGGCTCAGTAATTTTGAGGCTTTTTTTTAATGTATGTGTTCTTGGATGTGACAAAGTGATGATATTTATTTCAACTAGTTTTAAAAGGGTCTGTGTGAGAAAGTCCTGGGGAATTAAGTACTAACCTGACCTAATGTTACCAAGAAATCAGACTATGAGCCTGTAGTCTGCTTATACCTTAAAATTTACTTCATGTAAACTTTTCCCTTGACTGTACTGTGCTCATAGGTAACTCCAGATAAAATTTCAAAGTGGCTTGATATTCAGTGCTTAATTCAGTGTATCAGCCTCTTCTGATTTGGCAAACAGTATTTCTGATTGTATTTTCATTTACAGGCAGAAATACCCAGGAAGGTAAATGAGATACTAATTATGACTGAGTGTGGTGTTCATGACATCCCCAAAGAAAATACACATCACATCATTCAGGAATCTGTTGTGCTTTACTGGATTACCTTTCTATTTTTTATATTAAAAGAACTTTAAATTTGATTTATGAAGTTAAACCTCTTTAGACTGACAAGGGTATTTCCAAAAGGTATGTTTTGGTTGTGAATAATTGGTCGAGTGTTTCTTGCATACAATAAAAATAATATAGAAGGATATAAAATAACTACATATTTATGCCATGTTCTGATAACCTGCTTTAAGTATTATGAAAGGAAACTTTTAATTCTGATAAATTTAGTTACCCAGTTGTCCTCTATTTTCAGTATGAAAACTGTGTGGACTTTCTTTGGAGACTTGCACGTGCTTATGGAGATCTGTTTGAGATGGCTACTGATGCTAATGAGAAGAGGAAATATGTTGCTGATGGTAAGCAGAGGAAAAATATGTATCTAGAATGTCATCTGAATGTAGTGAAAGATGTTTGAGTTTCAGTTACGTTTTCCAATCCAGGACATTTCCAGTCCAATAAATGGGAGCATTTGTACCATAACAATCATGTTTTGGGTCATCAACTGCCACAGCATACAACTTCAGTCCATTGGAGAGATCCAGAATCAGTGAAGAAGTATTGTGGGTCCTAATCACATACTATTGACTCTGGATGATGCCTTAAAATCCTGTATTGTGTTGAGAATCGGATGGATAGAGAATGTGAAAAAAAGACATGCTGTCAGCATAATTTCTTAATTGCATCTTTGGGAGAGCAAGAGGAATAAATCAATTCCACGGGAAACGCAGGGTTTGTTTTCCTGTGGTAAAAGAGCACTCCTGCGTATCAGCAGCCTTCTCTTGTGATGGTGGTGATAATACTTTAGGAATCTGGAAAAACTGTTGACCAGAAACAGAAGTCATGTGTGGCAGTTGATGTTGCTTCCAGGCATCTCTCCCTATGTGTCTTGCTTGACAGCTTAACCTCAACAAGGTCATGATTTTCTTCTTTGCAGCCCTTTGCTGCTTCTAAAAACATTGCTCTTTCTTTCACTATCTGGATGCATATTAGCTAGAGGAATAGTTTATGTTTCCCATTTTTTTTTGGGCGTTCTCTTTATTACAGTAAAACCTATGTCTTTTCTACATGTGTCACTTTCCTCCAGTCAACACACTGTTCTTAAAATAATCTCTTTTGCCTGTATCTGGGAATACTTCTGTCTCCTTTGTTTCTCCATTGCCTCTCCTTTTTTTTGTTGCACCAAATTCAGGTTTTCCAAGTATATTCCAAGTTTTAGTTCTTGTTTTGTAACTCTTTTCCTGTTTTCTACTATTCATTCTATTAGCAGCGACAGCATCACTGACAAAGCACTTTTGGCTGCCCTTTGTTAACCTCAAAGGCAGTGGCATGCCTTTGTGCTGTGATTACATATTCCATAGCCAACCTCAGCTTGTCCAAGGGCCTTGTCCCTATAATTCAGTCATCTGAATGCTCATGAAGACTTGCACTGTCTTAGCTATTTAATTGATACTGGCTTTGCTTTAGTAGCAATTTGGCTTATTTGTATGGAAATCATGAAGTGCAGTGGGGATTATGACATGGGCTAAATTAACAACTGTAAATTCTGTTGTTGGATCCTTTGCTTTTACCAGGGACTGCATGTAGCTTCAGCTGATGAAAGATAATGGCATGACAAAAGACAGGGAGAGATAAAGAATGATGGAATGAAATTTGGTCTTAGGTGTTGAGTAATCAGCCTAGTTTGGCTCTTTCTCATGAAGTGGTGGGTGGCAGCAGTCTTTTTCATCTCAGCTTTTGGAAGTGGTGTAGAGGGATTGGGACTGCGGGGGAGCTGGCAGTAGTTTTGTGGGTTTTCTCATTCCAGGGAGTTGGGGGCCTGTGTATGCTGTTCTTTGTTTTGATTAAGTTAATTTGCAATACAGAAATGTCAGTGTGGCGTAATTGGTTGCAGCTGAGACTGCAAACAGCAAAGCATCTCATCTGAACTTACTACTGGGAGCATGGGTTTGATCAAATCACCAACTGTCATCTTTATTCAGTTAAAAGTGGAGCTAAATGGAAGCCTTTGTGTTAGAAAGGAACTGCAACTAGTTCATTCCTGTACCCAAGACAGGAAACAACTTTGGTTGCTCTTCTGACAGGTGCTTCTTTAACCTGCTTTTAAGGAGTCTTCAGTTTTAGGCACAGCACAGCCTCCTTTGGCAGGAAAGATTGGCTAGTCCAATCTTTCTTGATTTAGCTGCATCTAAATTTGGTTTTAAGAGAAAAAAACTAAAATCACACCCATATATAGATTTTATATATATATATATATACACATGTATATGCACATATATTTACGTATGTCTATAAATGATGTAAAGCCAGGACGTTGCATCATCCTGTTAAATGTTTACAAGAATGAGAAGCAATTTTTTTCTTTGCAGCTAGAGGTTGCTTCATTATTGGGAGTTGCATAAACCACAGAAAAGTGCAATAAATCCTTTAATATATTGTATTCCATTTACAGGTAAGATTAAAGCTGAAAAGGCTGTTCAGCTGGATGACAGGAGTGCTGAGAGTCACCAGTGGTAAGTTTGAGAAAGTGTGCCTTTTGCCAACTTGTATGTATATATCTGATCCAACAAAATATCCCAGCTGTCTTTGGCTCTAAACAGTGCTTGTAACAGGTTACATTTATCATAGTGCAGTTTGAAATAAATTTCATAAATGATTCACTGATAGTTTTCATAGTTTTATGGAACTCAATTATCAGTTGCAGCTAAAAATTTCATTGAAGCATTTTGTGAAGCGTTTACTGTGGCGTGTAAAACCTCAATCACCATACTTCAAGTATGTACCATGGCAAGTAGAAGGAAGTGTTTGTTTAAACCAATATATTATTCCTCAGAGAAGCCATAGTTTTTCATTTACCTTCTCTTTCAACAGTTCACAAAATAATGACATTTGATGTCATATTTTTTCCTTTCTTTTATAATAATCTAAATTCTAATTTAGATTTTAGATTGAAGATAGGCAATGAGAGGGTTATGGAAGTTTGAACTAACTTCTCAATTTTTGTTTTACCATATCATTTCTCTTCAAGCTTGACAGTTGGATTAATTTTGTAGACCTTGCCAGGAATAACAAACTCTTTGCAAATGTAAATGTATTTTTATTAAATCAACATTATCAGGTAAAAGATAATTCTGCCGAGTTCTAGTAGATAGTTTCTCTATTTTACTTTTAGTCAATTTTATTGAGCTACTGATTTCTAATATTGCTAGTTTTCTCATTTTGTTTTCTTCATTAATTTTGTCATTACACATGTAGGGTAGGATTTCACTTAACTTCTACACATCTAAACCAAATCCTTTTATCCCAAGCTCGCTTCACAATCTAAAAAGAAGTAGCCTTTCCTGAAGTGCAGTTCACCTGAGTCCATTTTGGCCATCTGCATTAGGGTGAGATGAGTGTCTCCTGAGGTTCAGTTGACAACATCTCCATTGCCAATAAAGGGAGCACATGTCAGCTATCTCAGATTTAGATAGTTGATTAGACACAGATGTTTTCATTTCATTAGGTGACTCTCTGACTTGGTCTCTCTTTCCTAAACTTCAAGAATGGCTATGTTATTGTTCCACACTGTGTTCCTATGAGCGTTGCCATATTTCTGATTCTTTTTTATCCTTCTGTTTATAACAACTAGTGATCTAAACGCCTGGTTTGTAACAGTGACATGCTAGAAGTGGAGTGCTGTGGGAATCTTGGCTAAGCTTCACTGCCACAGACATATTTCTGTTTGCTCTTTCCCATGTCTTGGAAGTAATGATGATGCCTGCCTGGAGGTGAAGCTTAGGTGCCATCTGGAAGGTTAAGATAGGAGAATTTTCTTTTGGCCTTCCCCAGCTGTTTGTTAATTCCTGTCTGCTGGAGATTGCCCTCTCCCAGCAGAACCAAAGAAGAGGATCACCTGAGTGTCACTACTGAGTGTAAGGTGATTTGAACCCCATAGCTTGAACACCTACTGAAAGCGGTTTACAGTCATGTCTGCTGTTTGACTGACCACAGCCAAGGTCACTTCTTCAGGATAATGCTGGTGTGCCCCTCTTAGCTAAAGCTATGTATAAACAACCACAAAAGCATATGCAAGTGTAAGTCCTGTCCCTCCTTTCCAGCCCATGAGAATGACAAAATCTCCTAGCATAAATATTTCACTGGCAGAAACTACAGTGATAAAACATTACATGTTGTTCAGAGAGATGTAGGTGGTCTGCTGGACTTCAGATGCGAGATCCTGTACTGGCAGGCACATCTAGCAAAGGAAGAATTACGAGTGTAAGGAGATGTGTTCCAGAGGTTAGCTCAGGAAAGCCTGTTTGAGAGGTTAAAGAAGAAAATCTTATGTTTTGTAAGCTACGGCTTCTTATAATAGGCAATGGATTTCTGTGTGGTTTACAGTTTTCATCCTTTTTCTGGGATGAAAACTGTCTGGGTCTACAAGTGAAGCGAGGGCTTTATCACCACTAACTGGTGGCTTTCTAACTGTAGATGGACTCCACAAATTTGAATAGCTTAGTATAATATTTTTTTCTGAATATTTTATCTGCATGTCTGTCTTTTCCGAAGTCTTTCTTACTTGATGCATGATTTCTCAAGTGTAATGCTCCATATTGTTTATGCTGCTCTTAGGCTGTGAATACTGGACACAATGGACTTTCACGATCCAGACATTAGTATGTTTTTTGTCTAGGCCACCAACTCTTGCTCAGTTTGTGATCCCAGTAGATCCTTTTCTGCTGTGCTGCTGGTTAACCAGATTGACTTGCTTTATAACTGCACGTTTCTATTGTCTTCCTTGGTAGAGTACTTTCATTGGTTTCATGTTGGTTTCAGACTATTTCTAACATGTACTGAGGTCATCTAGGTTTGTAAATGCTTGTATCATCTCCCAGATGACAGTTTTATTTTAGAAGTGTTTTGTTGTTAGGTGGGATTTTGAAATCATTTACTTCATTAATGTAATTACTAGAAGCTAACAGACCCAGCAGAAAACTTTGTGGAACACATATAATGATGCTCAGATTCACAGGAGCCTGGTTCTGCTATCATCTCTACGGGTGATTTAGTCTAAACAGTATTTCCATGGTTACATTTTGAAGCGCATCGGGTAGAACAGAATTAGAGGCCATATAAAGGTTCAGCTGTACCCCATTTGTTGCATTCATCTAATATTCCAGGCTTGGTCATGTTGTCAGAGAAGAAAAATATTTTTGTTTGATGCTGTTTGTTTCCACAAACTTATGTTAACTCTTTTGTATGCTTCTGCACTTAACAGAATAATTTACCCTGCAATGGTTAGGCTGGTTTGTGTGTAACCCCTGTCCTGTCCTTTCCTTTCCTTTCCTTTTTTTGTAGCTAGCAGTCATGTTTGCCTTTTTTGTTTCTGCTGAGGCCTTCTGCATTACCCATTTTCTACATCTTGGTAGTCAGCTCTGTGTCAGATCTGGATTGTTTGAACCTGGCTAATGCAAATTTATCCTCGTGAGCTCTATTTTACATGTTAATCCCCATGAACAGGAAAGATTTCAGTGAATGTTCCCTGTAGAACCTGTGCTAAGTTGTGTACAAACAGAGTTTTGCCAAACCTCATAAACAGATATTGCACAACATTTCTGTTTGTGAACAGCAAACAGTGCAATACAATTAAGGCATGAAGAAATAATATGTGAAAATAATGTGAAATACATAGTGTGCAAGGACAATAAGAGAGAAAACAAAACTTAAAAGGAAAACATAATAAATATTTATACAAAGATACTAGGATCACAAGCAGACAGTCCTTTACAGAAGAGTGAAATACCAGTTTTACCCAAGATCAGAGATGAAGGGCAGTACCCAATTGCAGGTTGACACCTAAATGTAGTGTCTCCATTGTATGTGTGAGCAAGGGGCGTGTCTTCCACTTTCAGGGAATGGAGAGTAGACAGGTAATATGTGCGATTTGAAGTGCCAGGGTATTTGTGTGACATGGCAGATATCACACAGGACCTTTGGGTGTTTGTACCCTTCCAGGCTAGCAACTGGAAGCAGTGGAAAGCCCTAGAGTATCTCCAGTGCCAGTAGGCATCAGTGTGCAGGCAGGGATACTGTGAATTGAGTAGGCTCTCCACAAACTGTAATAGGGGGTCAGATACATAGATAAGAAGCTCAGCATGAATGCAAGTTCAGTATGAAAGCAGTCCTCTCTCAAATCAACATCCCTCCTCTTCTGCTAACATAGCATTTTTTTAAGCTGTGTAAGGTAAATAATCTTAGCCTAAGATAAACCCATATGTTTTTTTAGACAGTTTTCTCATTTTTCATATAAGGTTATCTCATTGCCTGTCTGTTACTGGTGAGGAAACTGGCTTTCTGACCTTGACTAAGGAAAGCTTTGGTTGATTTCTTTCTAACCCTCACTTTCTTATTTCTGAGGGGGTTTGGTATTTCCTAACAGCACAACTGAGGTTTTAACTCATGTTTGCTATAGCTGCTGTCTATATTGTCCACTGATACATTACTTCTAATGTTCTCTTAAACTGTTAAATATATTATAGCTTGCTGAATGAGTGAGGATTAAATAATAGGCCTATACTTTTCCTGGTCCTGTATGCCTTGTTCTCTACTTACAGTTAACCCTTGGAGGGAGAGGCAATATAAACAAGGAAGAAATTGAATTCAGCCTTGTTGGTTTCAGCTTTTGTCATGATTTGCTCACTGCTAATTGCTCTGTACTTTCATTTATGTCTCTTTTCCTTCTGCTTTATTTATACAGCTTCTTCTTATTGCTTCATATGTCTCTTGAAAGTTGCAATTTAATTTGTATTTAGCATTTTTGATATATATATACCTTTAAATATGCCATCCAGTTCTGAGATAGATATCTATAGATATATGGGTACATCTTTAACACCCATCCAATATTCATGGCTTAGCCATATGCTCTTATTTTCTCTTTTAGGCTCAATTACTTTTGAATTTTTGTGTCAATAGAGAGCACCTCACTGGAGCTGAATTGGTCTTTAAAGTTATTTCCTGCCTTTCTTCTGCATCAAAAAGGGTCATTTGTTGCTATGTTTTTGAATATTGTCTCTTAACAGTTCTTCTATAGAACATTTTAGAACATGGCCCTTTTTAATGGTTTTGTTTTCTTCATTACAAATGCACGCCATGGGTGTCAAGCAAGGATTTAAGGCTACAGACCTCTGAAAGTTTCTTTTGGAAGCTTATCCCTGCTGCTTGAAAGTTCTGTTTATCACACACCCTGACTGACATAACTGTTCCAGTAAAGCCTTAGTGTGGATGAGTTATACTGGCAAAAACATCCCTTTTCCAGAGCAGTATTCTTCCTGCTTTATGAAACTGCTGTAAGCTGCCTGGGAAATAGGATGTATCTTTTGTCTTCACCAGGAGCATTTCATGGAATGGTCTCATCAGCAAACTCTTGCTAATGTATGCCCAGCGTTTAGCTCTCTCACTTTACTTTTCATGTTTACTTTGGTTAAAAACAAAAAAATTGCCATGTATCTTCTTAGTAGATCGACAATGTTTTTTTGTAAACCTGTATTACAAAATATATGAACAAGAAGGCTGGCCAGCTTACCAGTCTGAATACTGACAAGTAACCGATATTCATCCTCAAATTAAATTTGTCAAAATATGTGCAGAAAGAACAGAGCAAAATATCTTGAACTAGTCAGTCTGTTTTGGTAATAAACTTGTGCAGCTGTGAATAATTTTCTTATCTGAATCCAGATTTTTGAAGATGCACTCATACTTAATGTGTAGTTGCCAATGAGATCAAAAAGCCTTCAGCTTTTTTGAATGATGACCTCTCAAAAACTGAAGACAATGGAAACACTAGAAAGGAAAAACATAGCCGTAACCTTTTATTATTGCTATGACCACTGTAAAGAGAGGCAGAATAGATATTCAAAGTGACTTGTTCCTTTGTTCAGCTGGTGTCAATTATTCAAGTTGTGAAGGAACTCGCATGCAAAACTTAGTGCCAGTCAGTTGCAGGTTTTCTTGTTTTTCCCAAGCCTCGGACAAAATCATTCTATGGGTCAGTGGTTCCCAAATGGTAGCTGTGAATCCTCACATCTTTATCATCCAAATTTTAATTGGAAGTGCTATGCGAAGAATTCGGTGCTATAGTTGCTTTGGACAGCACCACTTTACAATTACAGAAAGCACAACATGTAGAGCTGTGTTAATAGTACTTTAATTTAAATGTGATTGTTTAGTTTTAAATAATTTTTACAGATTTGCAAAGAATAGAAAGGTTACTAGATGTGGCCAGTGTTCATGACATTTACTTAGATCATTCTTGACACTGAGCTTTGGTTTGTTTGCCAAAAGCAAATTTAGTGCTGCCATTAAGTTTGGGTTACTCTATAGAATTTATCTGCTGATAGGATTCTTATAGAATTATAGAATGGTTTGGGTTGAAAGGGACCTTAGAGGTCATCCAGTTCCGACCCCTCTGCCACAGGCGTGAACACCTTCCACTAGACCAGGTTGCTGAAAGCCTCATCCAGCCTGACCTTGAACAACAATAGCACGTGTCTTATTTAGATTGGAGTGAAGTTATCAAGTGAAAACTTACTAATTTTAAGTGAAGACCCCCCTGAACCACAGCTGCTCTGTTGTGTGTATGTGGGTTACACAGAAGTGCAGAAACAAGTTTCACATGCTTAGGGTTGTCTATGCAAGCGAGTTACAGAGCTGACAAGCCTCTTACTGAGAGGGAACAGTTTAGAAGAGAATGGTTTGGCTTCATTGAATAATTACCACTTACTTGGTTGTTTTGGCTGACCTGTATTAGTAAGGTAAGAAATGGAGAAGGATATAATGATAGAAGTCATATTGGCTGTTGTAGAGATTTAATTATTCATTCCAGAACTGATTCAAAATGTTGACCCTTACGTTCACATAATAGTTTTGTGCTGAGCTTGTGCCTGGGATAGAACTGATGCTTTGGGAATCTTTGATCTGCTAGTGTGACTTAAACTTCTGAGTGGACTTGCTGTAATTTGTATACAAAAAATGAAGGAAGTGATAGTCCCAGGTAGAATATATTTCAGTGAGGAAGTCTAGAGCTTGCAAAGATACCGAGAGGCTTGTCTGTAACAGTGGAGTACCTAGCCAGAAGGTGTTTTGTATTGTGTAGAAATTATGTTTCTACACAAAGAAAGTATTCAGAAATGTAGAACTTTTCAATCATGTGTCTTGTGAGCAAAAGATTGCAAACTCACTCATAATAGGATAAAGAATTGCTCAGAAGATGGTTCCTAAGAAAGTCTACTACTGTTTTGACCCAACTGGAATTAAGATTCTCCTAGAATTCAATCAATGGATTAATTTTAAAATTAAGAGATTACTACCCTGCATGATGAAGTCAAGTTCTTAAATCCATATAAGTTGGTTATTTTGCAGAAGCATAAAAACCATAGTTCTTATTGAAGAACTTTCCTATTAGGTGGCATGTACATGCAAAGGGATTTTGCAAACTTCCCACAAAAAGCGAACATCATGTTATCTCAGTAACAGAATTAGAACACATAGTTTGTCAGAGTTGTAGGGTGCAGTGGCATAAGAGTAAGTCTCTAGTGAAATAAAACTTTAAAATTGTAGATTATGTTGTAGGATATTATCATACTACTGACAACTTTTAAATGCAGTTTTCTAACTAAATACATGTAACCTTCTGCTCTTATTATCTCTTATTTAGACTTAGACAACTTACAAGCCACAAGCATCTGTTTCTATCATAAAGTCTTATTTTTCTGGAGTTTATACCTTGTGCCAAAATACTTTCAGTCAAAACTTGCTATAACAAAGTTTCAGGTTAGTAGTTATTTGCCCTGTATTTGATTCATGGGGAGACCAAAAAAGTTTACAGCAATGTGTTGTTAATTATGCTTGATCTTAATAAGCTTTAAATTACTTACAAGAATAATTCAAAACTTTGAATACAGAAGGGCAAATTCAGAAGCCATTTCTGAAAAGCCGTAACTTGTTCTGTAGTAAGTGGATCAGAGGGATGCGTAGCTTCTGTGTATTTCTGTTAGGCCATTTAAATGACAGAATGGTGGAAGGTCATGCATTAGGGCTGTGCAGTTGATGGCATTAATGATTATATCTGTTAAATGTTGCTTAATCACAATCTAGTAGGGGTCTGGATTTTTTTGTGGTGCTTTCCATGGAGCAGGTCGGTGGAATATTTCAGTTCAGAAATGTTGTTGCAGTGCCTCAGGATATTTGTGGTCTCTTCTCCAAGTTCTCCATCTGCTGATCTTTCTTCTTGGTGTGTGGCTTTCTCCACGCTGAAGGGAGGTAGCAGACGTTGACACTTGCATGGTAGTAGCCCTTCACCAGGGACTGAGCTTGGGTCTGTAGTCCAGCCTGTGAGGAGGAGTATGATGCATCCTCTAGGAAAAGGCTCTTGAAATAGCAGTGCATTGGTGAAATGCTGCAGCATTCAAAAGGAGGCAGGTTTGATATGTGGAAATATCTATTTGCTGCAAGCTTTTTGCCAGAATGGTCACAGAGGAAATAATGCTGGCAACTTAGAGACCCCTATTGCTTTTTCATCAACAGCAACTGTTGTGTTGCTGTCCCTGAAAGCTGTTGTTTCACTTTGCTTCCACGTTCGTGAAGACTATGTTTTGTCTTCAAGATTGTGCTGAAGTTGTCTGTTATAAAAATAAAAGTTAAATTTCTGGAACTCAGAAATTTAATACAGTTGCAGGTTCCACAGAAATGCAGAACGTGGCATCCACATGTTCTACTGGTGAACTTCTGTGGATATGCATGAACAGCAGCATTTTTCCTTCGTATGGTATATTGTATATGTTGCAGTAAGTTATTGAGACAATTCTTAGGTGTCTTTTTTTAAACCAGTGCATGGAATTGTTTCCATATGTTTGCAAACATCACCTGTACAAGTGTGTGCTACATCTCATGTTTTCCTGGACGTCAGCTGCAGTGCTCTGGTGAATTATTAGTATAAAAACTATATTTCTGCCAGTTTCTACAAAGTAGACTCAGTTGTATTCCAAGAAGAAGAAAAAGGAAAGAAAATAAAATCCAAACAAAAAATTTCCAAAAATCATGAACAAAACCCCACCTGAAGACTTCACTTTGCACCTAGGCACATTTTACTTTGTATGTTGGCAGTCTTCTTAGCCACTGCTTCCATACCCTCACCACCACGAAGAAAATGATATCAAACTAATGCCTTTTTTTTTTTTTTACCCATGGAAATTTAGTATCAGATGCATTTTTTTATAGATTAAAGGCCATGGTAGAAAAATGATACAGTTTGAAAACTGTGATCTCTCGAAGGGTGATGCAACAGGAATCATAAATTGTCACAGAAGTTGCAAAATCTGCCTATGTGGCAATTGATATCCCATGAAGTCAGGTTAAAAAGAAGGCCTTATGGCCTGGCTCCATTACAGACTGTCAGAATTCGCAGGTGTGTGAAACTGGTAAGGGAGAGAGTTGTTGGTTAAAAAATAAGGTGGGATGCACAGGACTCTGAGCTGTGCAGAGGTGGGGAGATGAAGGAACACGTTTAGAGCTGGAATGGGAATGAACTTTTTTTCACTGAACCTCTTGTGTGCTACCCACACATTAGCCTTTAATCAGACCGCCTTGTATGTCAGATGTGTCTTGGGTGAAGAGGAGGGAGTGAACAGAGTATGAAATATATTCATTAAATTATTTTGTATTAGTAAATATCACAAACTCTTCACATTCACAGAAGTTGTAGCAATTAATTAAGAAAAACTTTCTTGTTCATAATAGGCTGCTAAAAGACAAAGACCTAGAATTCCAAGTGTAAGCCCTGTACCTACACATTTCCAAAGTCTACATGAAACAAGAGGGGTTTCTGGAGTTGAGATAAATGGAAGGGGATATAGAAGAGGGGAGAACAAGCCAGAGAAGACGCACATTATATCTGATTTTGGGCTTATAAAATTTATTAGGGGAAAGGTAAAACCTGTTGTAGTTGAGTGTCCTAATGTGGCTCAGTGTTTATTTGAGACTTTAAATCTTTCCTCTAAATCCATCTTGTAAACTGTGATTGCCAGACTCTAAGTACTGGTAGCATCTCCTGCATTTTTGGTACTAAAATTTAGGTTGCCTGCAAACATGCTTAGTAAAACTCACTGGATCAACCTGATGTTCTTCCTTTTGCAGCAGGCAAGGTATGTCCCTTGCAGTTTTACCTTGTCTGAATATCTATAGCAGTGCTGGAACACCAGAAAGGAAGTTGTTAATTCATCTTGATTTGGATCCCTCTGTGTGAGGGCTGCATAGGTGCTCTGCATCCACCTCTGTCAACTCCAGTTTCTTTTGAGTCTGAGTTCAGTGACATTGTTTGCCACAAAGGGATGTGGTAATGACTTATTAGTTTGGTTGTGTTTGTGCATAGAAAAGGAATATTAATTGTGGATGATTAATCTGTATGCTTCTACACTGTTTTCAGTAACTTTTTTTACACCTGTAAATACCTTTTTTAGTGTTAACAAATACTGTGCCTGTCTAATGAGGTTATGATCATTATGTTTATTCAGATGCACATGTCTGTGGCTGGTTTTTCACATTCCCCAGGAGTAGCACTAGCTCAGCAGCTATGCCACTTCCTTCCAGCACTTAGTTGGTATAATTTTCTCTTTATTTTCTCTGTGAAGGTACTGTAAGTGGTATTTTAATCTTGATGTTCAAAGGGCGTAAGGCAAGCAGTGGTGGTGAGGAAAACCGGGATCCATTGCTCTAACAAAGGGTAGGCACAGTTTATCAGTTTCAGGGGAATTTGGACGTTATCATGTGATGATTTTTTAATTCACACACACACACACCCCACACACACCCCCCACCCCCCCACCCCCCGCAGTTTTTACAGTTTTTTACAGTAGGGCGCAAGGTGCGGATGTAACCGAGCTGCCCGAGGGCCGTGTGCTGTGGCTGCCTGCCGTGTTCCTGTGTCACCACGAGGTGGGGCAGGTGACAACGGAGCGGGAAGCGTGCGGATGCCCGGCACAGCACGGCGGCGGCGTTCGTGGAGACCTGATCCCTGCCTCGGCACGGGTGTCGGGGTTTGAACCACACAACAGCTAGTGTTCGCAGTTAGCGCCTTCCTCGTTTTCTCTGAGCGTCTGCTTCCCTGTGAGGGTGCTGAGGCGCTGGCACAGGGTGCCCAGAGAAGCTGTGGCTGCCCCATCCCTGGCTTTGCTCAAGGCCAGTTTGGACGGGACTTGGCACAACCTGGTCTAGTGGAAGGTGTCCTGCCTGTGGCAGAGGGGTTGGAACTGGGTGAGCTTTAAGGTCTCTTCCAATCCAAACCATTCTAAGATTAATGTTACCCTTTGCATCAGTGAAGATAAAGTTTGCTTTGTTTTTAAGGTCTTTGAAAATTATTTAAAGTGCCTAAGAAGTTTTTTTTTTGGGGGGTGGGAGGGTAAGCAAAAAGTCCCCAACAAGAAACACCAAAACAACCTACCAAAAAACCAACCCAAAATCAAATCACAAGCTATCCCACCCTTTTTTAAAAAATGGAATGAGTCTCTGAAGTGCCATAGAACTCCAAAAATGAAATAGTTGATTTATGCTACTTGCCTGCCTAGCCCAGTTCAAAAGTATGAAGTAAAAAAACCCCAACAAACCAAACAAAACACACACAAAAAAGCCCAACAACCTCCCCCCCAACAGCAAAAAAATGCTAAGACATGAAAGACATTCTTACTTTTTCCTTGAAAAAAATAAAAAATTAAAATGGGTAGGTTAGCTTGGTTTTCATGTGTTGGAAGTTTTATTGGGATTTCCCTCCCCAGAGATTTTAGCTGTAAGTAAAAGTTTCTCTTTGAACTAGTTAAAACTAAGGCCTTCTTTCTTGTCACGCACAGACAGGGAAATACTGCAAGATGCTGGATTAGCTTGTTCGCTTTTCATTGTTTTCTTTTGTAGCAGCAATCCGTTTAGCTATGGTATGCTGAGTTTATCTGATTAGCACTTAATGAGTGAAGGGAATAAGGGAAATGTTGCATGAGTTACTTAAGCCTAATAAAGTTTTCAGTACCTTCCCCCTCTTTCTAAATACCTGAACTTTCCTGACCCCCCACCCCTTGCTTTTCCCCTCAGCTGCAGCTCATTCCCACACATAAGGCATTCCCCCCGCAGCTTTAACTGTCAGAAGTAGTGGTGCCATTAGCCAGATTTTGTTCAGTGCACATTGGTCACAACATGCATCCTGTTCTACAGTGTTTGACAGTCTGTCTGGAGTTTTTACAGATTCAGCTGCTGTTGTTATGCTGACTTGCGTGCATTACCTGGGAACACTTATTGACTTAAAACACAACAACCTGGAGCATGAGTATTTCTATCTTAAAACCATCAGCTATAACTGTAAGCAATAAAATGGTTTCTTTAGTTCTATTAGCAGTGACATTTTAATGAGGATTCACTGGAGCCTGAATAATTACATTACATAAATTCAAAAAAGATGAGGTTTAGTAATGCTTAAAAACCACGTGTGCTCTACAGATTGAGGTTCTGTTACCATAATTATCTCGATAAGTTTCTTGTACAACTCATGTTTTCCTCAGGACTTCAACTTGTTTTCCCTCTTTTAGGATTAATTTTTCAATTCACTTGATATTTCATTGTAGATTTTTTTAATATAGAAGCAAAATTCTAAAAAAATTATAGAAATAACCTGTATTAATTTATGCTGCTTAAATAGCTATTTGGTGATTCGGTTAGTTTTATACAAAAATGCAGTTCTCTTACTACCAATGAAAAATTGCCAAATGATAGCACAACTGATGTCTGCAGGAGATTCCTTATACATGGTAGGTACTATAGTGGTTGAAGTAATTAGGAAAAAGCTAAGGGAAAAAATAGATAGACAATTCTTTTGCTTAGAAATCTGAATCTTTGTAGGTAGGCACCTCTGAAAATGTTTTCAGTTATACTTGTTTAAAAATACAGATTTTTAATAGAAATTATCTCATTTATCACTGTCAGTGTCCCATCCGTGTCCCAAATTTATAGCAATTATGTAAATAATTTTAGCAATAGGCAGTTAATAATAGCAGTAGCAATCCTGTTAGAGCAGAATGTGCGTGTATGATTTTAAACCATTTTAAGGATATTAAAAGAACGCTAAAGGTGCAGGAATGCAGCAATGTGCTTGAGAAGGGTAGAAGACGACTATGAATGATTTTTGAGGTCTGCACAGCTTCCTGCTGAGCATGTCCCAAGGATTTGTCTTCCCGGGCGAGGTAGAACAACTTACAGTGTTCACATTCCCAGTGCATAGCACTGCAGAGCACAGCCTGCACGCTTAAATTGCTGCCAGTGCGGAGCCAGGCTGCAAGTGTTGCACTCTGAACTAAATGGTAGAAATTTCAGAGGAGTAATCCCTGTTTTATCACTTTGCTGACAGCCCAAATTGTGTCATTTAAATTTCTTCTTGTTTCCATTATTGTCTTGTTTTGTTTTGGTTTTTGTCTGCTCCTGACTATGTGCCACTCATGCCAAACTTCTGTTCTGCCGTCAAGATGAAAGAAAGGTGTTAATCTGTGAATTAGGTATTGAAATATTTTGTAATTTGATTCAAAGCTTTATTTAAATCATGAAAAGTATGTGTGTATGTTTTTCTTTTCCCCTCTCAGGTTTGCAATTATGTGTGGCTATATGTCTCAGTTTGAAAGTGTACAAAACAAAATCAGGAATGGTTATCTCTTTAAGGTATGTTTTTGTAGGGTTTTCTGGTTTTTTATAAGCTATTCCTATTAATTATTTCCTTATATAGTGAAACACAGATTTTTCCAACTCAGTAATTCAGCCTCACAGGTATGTTTTGGTGTCAGTGTTAAAATAAAAAGATATCTTTATGTATGCAAATATATGCTTACAAAATGTAAGAATTCAGGTAGGATTCTGGGAACAGCATTAAGATTTTTGTTTAATTTTGTGGTCAAAAGCGGGGGAGGAAAAGGGAGTAACAATTCTGGCTAGAAAATAAAACCATGAAGTATTAAGTGATGAGCTAACACAGTTCTGCAGTCATCCTTCATGCTACCCTTAAGAAGTAATATTTGTTTTAACACTGTCTTTTCAAAGGTAATTATGTTTTTTAGAGTTAGCAGTTTGTGTTATATGTGCTGCTCCCTCCACTCCTTGTCCTTGGCATTGCTTAGGCACTTTCCATCCCTTGCCCTCCCAGCCAGCATCCCCCCTTTCTGGGTATCAGTGAAAGGCAGCAGATGTGTTCCACTTCCCAAGGAATGCCAGGGATGTGTCCCTGTCACATGTCCATGTTAGGGCTTGGAGTGTCGCGGAACTTTCCTACAAGAGAGCATTAATTATACATGAGCTGTGCCAAGAGAGCTAAGCCCTGAGCTGGGACAAGCTGAGAACAACGAAGGGAAAATGACAAATAATACAAGTGCTGCAGTTGTTTAAGGAATGAATTTTAAAACAGCCTGCAGTGTTAGCAATAGCCTTTTCAGGGAGGTTTTCCTCTTCACAAGTAAGTACTGAAATCCATGTGAATAATTTAGAAATGTTCAAGATTTGGGGCATGAAAACGTTATTCCTATCTGGATATTTTATGGACAAAATGATAAAACAATAGGCTCTTAGATCTGTATTACTCAGATATTTTAGTGACTGGCTTAATTAGGAAAACAGATATCGGGGGGCAGAGACTGAAACTTTAGAATTAAAATTTGTTTTGTGAGGCAGATGCTAGTTAGGGGTGCAGTAACCTGTTTTTTCTTCTAACTCAAGCAATAAGAGCTTTCTTTAGTAAATTAGTGAGAGAAAGAAAGATACTCATGATATCTAATGAAAATGGTTTTGGAAGAAGCACCTCATTAAATAGTTTCTGCGTGTTACGGTTTCAGTGTAAACAGAACCATTTTATTTTCTGAATTTCATATTATAGTAACAGTTTTTTGTGTCATGTACCATTTAACTGAGGCAGTCATATTCCAAGGTGAAAGGGACTATGTTTCATTGATGGGTGCTGGCATGTAAGATCTGTCAGAGAGTGATTGCTTTCTCACTGATTTGGTGTGTGACAGTTTCCTAATACTAACTGTAATTAAAGTGAATTTAATGGAAGTTGTTGCCTTTTAAAGACAAAAGTTCTTGAGTACTTTGATTGACCTTTAGAGCTGTGTAGTCATGTTGTAAATCCAGCATGCCTTTTTGTATTGCGTGCAAAGTTGCTTAATGATGTTGTTTGTGGTTTCCCTCCACAAGGAAGGGGTTTGCAGGTTAAAATATTTTTTACATTGTTAGAAAAGAATCGCAGCAAAGAGAATTTTTTTATTTGTATATAATTTGCAGCAAACTTCCTAGAATATAAGCACACTCATAAACAAGCATCGAAAGTGACTCTGATTTTCTTCCTAATAGGAGCATCTAGACAAAGCAATTGAACTTAAGCCTCAAGATCCTTTTTTATACTACCTAAATGGAAGATGGTGCTATTCGGTAAGTTGGATTTTATCTAACATATGAATTGAATATACCGAAAAGTGATGATTCATTTGAAATGAAATAGTGGGACTTAAGACAATGTAGGTATTTATTGAAGTAGATATTTTGAGCTAAATGAAGCACTACATTAACATTTCCTGAATTAACTTTCACATGTCTGATGTTAACTGCTGACCATTTCTTGCATTAAGTAAGCTGTGCTTGTATGTCCCTCATTGTTGTATTCAGCTCTTATCTGAATGTATGAATGAAAAGTAATTGACATTTGGAATGGAGGAAGGGTGACTTCTTCATTTCAGTTCTTGGTTCTGTCACAAACTTTCTGCTAACATAGCCTTTTAGTAACTTTATTCCCCATCCGTAACTGAAGTTAAAGGCATTTGCATGTCATGGGATTATGTCTGTGGCAGCAAGGATACTATATTGGCTTGGTAAATTCCAGGAGAATGTCACAACAAAGATGCATGCACAAAAATTTCTCTAAGTTGTCCAAACGTTTTGCAAGAGATACAGTTTTTACTATGCCAACACAACAGGTGCCTTAAAAATTGTATTGAAGATATAGTGATAAGTGTTTATATATGAAAAGCTGAAGTAATTGGTTTACAAATTTAGCTGTGGACTAATTTTATTATTATTTTTAGAAAAATGGTGCTTGTGGTATGAGTTGGATTATTCTTAAGCTCACATCTTTAATGGTTCAGGTGGCTATCCTTATTGCTCCCTCTCTAGTGCTGTGAGGAATCTTTCATCAGAATAAAATGTTCTTGCATAGCCTGTGCTGTAAAAGATCATTGGGAGGTTTCTCAGAACAGTAACTCTAATGTTTAGTGACTTCCAACCCTGCCTTTTTCCTATAGCTGCTTTCAGTGCCAGTCACTCCAAAGTGCTTGCAAACTGGGAAGGAGTTGCTGTGATAAATTGTAGACATTGTCTTTATCTGCAACAAGACTTAATGCAAAGTAATCTTTCAGCAGTTTTTTCAGATCATACATTTAACTTTCAAAGAGCTTTCGACAACTACATTTTTTTCTCAGTTGATTTGAATAAGGAATGACACCAACTTTTTCAAAGAGCTTTTAATTTTGCATTTCATCACATTGTATTCTTGAATATCAGCATTAGCTATGCAAAAGTGAGTTGCTGAAGATTGTCCTAGAATATGCTAGCTGTGCCTCTGAAGAGCATCTCTCTCACTAGTGATTCCTTAGCCAATTTTATTCTGTGTTGTGTCCAGCAGCTGAATGCAGCTTCCATATATGTCAAATACTCCCAGATGTTTTTCATGGCTTATTTCTCACTTGAGCTATAACTTTTGGAAACTTAACATGTAGTCTCAGTATACCTTGCTTTGTTCTTGTTGCACTGGCTTGTAACTCGTGTTTCATTTCAGTGGCAATCACCACTTCCTGACTGAGTAATGCATGTAGTTTGTTGCACTGTATCATTGCAAACTCATGTTTCACACTTGTGACATCTATGCAGGGCTTCCTTACTGAACATTACAGTCATAGGTTAGCATTTGCTGTAGGGTACGACCTGACCTGCATTTTATTAAGTGAAACAATCCACTTAAACAGATGTAGCCACTGAAATACTGAGGTATTCATTTCTGATTTTCTTTTTTTTTTTTTTTTATTCTTGCCTTCTATGACTGCCATAACAAAATGTAACTTGAAACACTTAAAACAAGTTTTCATAGTACAAATAAATGAAAGTATAGGACTGAATACATTTTGTTATAACTTCTGTGTGTTTTGCACAATTTAAGCAGCAGGATGAGGCCATCACTTGGCAGCATTAGTTTTGAGTCTCTACTATGAACGCTAGATCTTAATCCTAGCCCAGTGAAGCTGGTGATCATACAATCATATCCTCATTCATTTTAGCAGACTGCGTGAGTAGGTTTCTGTGCTGATCCTCTAACACAGGTTTTGGCTGTGCATGTGATATAGGTACATGTAGGAACTTTTGGAGATGTGGCAGATTCCTTGATCCTGTTCTGTAGACTGTGGTGTTTCATGCTGTGATAACTACCCCAAAAGTAGGCTCTTAGCTGTGGTATTTGTTCCAAATACATTATATGGGGTTACAATAGAGTGCTTGAAAACTTCGTTTATCACTCCCTCTCTATACTGGTACCTGTAGATGGAGTGATGATGGTCCTCTTAGACCCTCTGTTTTTTCTGTTTAGTCTGGCTGCGGTTGAGGCTGGGAAGGCTGTGTTGTCCAATGTGAGGACATTAAAGAAGAAAAAGGGATGACTGAGGAAAGAAGGTTAGTTTTTACATTTAGTCTAGCTGACTTTGGGGTCAAGTTAGAATTGGCCACAATATTTGTTCTTTCATAAATATTGCTTCCAGGGGTGTTATTGTCTAATTTTAGTCACATATTATTTTACTGAAACAGCTTAATTAAAAAGAGATACCTAGTATTTGATATTTTACAGGCTTTGATAACACCTTGGGGAAAGCTGATGTACTTAAGTCTTCCTAGTAGAGTCAGATATTTCCTATTCATTCCCCATTTATTACTACCTTCTAGCACTGCTTTTTGGGCTCACAAACTGAAAGAAAAAAATAGGTATAGCATTAAAGAGTGTAAAAGGGGATGCTTCAAGTGTTGTAGCTCCAGGTTGCAGTTCATTTTCACAAATGAAGTCAGACTTTTAGGTTAGAAGTTAAAAGTATCTTGGGGACAAATGGAGAAGATTTATTGAAGGCTGAAACCTATATCCAGAGACTGTGTGCTGTACTAGTAAAAACTTTTGATTTGTGGAGTTTGCCAGAATTTTTGCCAGAAATGTTGCCAGAGACTGCCATTTCTCACCTTCCCTCAGTGTAACACAGTCCTTTGCAAAGAGCAAAGGTATGGCAATACCAAGTTTATTTCTTAGCCGTTTTTCTTGCTGGGCCAGATCTGAAGCTGATGCCAAGTGTCCTAGCACCTTCCAGGAGGAAGGGTGAGCTGCATTTCCACTGCCTTGCATCACTGGGGCTTTGCCTTTAATGCACAGCCAGAAATATGTCTCACCTTGTCCAAAACGCAATTTTTGCTATTTCTTACTTCTGTTACCATTATAAAGCAAGGAGATACACAAAAGAGGAAGATTCTGTTTTGATGTGTGTATCACCTCAGCTTTGTTAAAAAGTACTTCTGCAATCAATCAGGTACGCAAGATTTTCACTAATTATTTCATAGATGTCACAGTGGGCACAATTTTGCCTGTGAGACTTGCTGTGTATGCAAGAAGCCACATACAATTCTAATGTTTTTTGGTAAGTTTTGCAAAGGCAACAAGGGAGAAAAAACCCTTGATTTATTTATGCATTAAGCAAACATAACTGAATACCATTTGTAATGGATAACTCTGACAAGTGTTGTTTTAATATTCCTTTTTTCCAGAGCTGATACAAACTTCTGCTCAGTGGTGATTTTTTCCAGGGTAGCTTTAGTGAGAATTTTAGGAAAAGAAGATTACCATATAAGTGCAATGAAGATACTTTATCTAGTAAGTAAAGTAAACCAATGTTTAGAATGGAAAAGAAATGTTACTATTCCCAAGAAAAGCAACACCAGCAAAATAATGTTCATTTAAAATGTCTTTGGTAGTGGATGAAATTTTTTCTGCTTGGCCTTGTGTGACAAAACCAGGCTTTGTTAATTACATATCTTTTAGGGAAGGCATAATATTTTAAATATACGCTTAGGTTGTTTCATGCAATTTAAAATAAGTGCAGTATTTAGAGCCTTTCCAGTTTCAGCTTTGTTAAGGGAAAGTAAAAACTACTTTGTTCTTCAGAGCAGCAAGAAATATTTATTGGAAGTGAATTGATGTGTGGTGCATGGTCTGTAGGAATCAGTTTTCTTTCCTTAGAGTTTTGAGTGCAGTTATCTAATAATCCTTTACAGTTGTGTGTTTGTGGGTTTTTTTAGTGTTTTAATGCTCAGAATACTTTTAAAATGGAGTATGTATCTAGTTAAGGCTTATGGCTACTTGTTGCTACAGGACTGGCACAGAACAGTTAGCGTGTACTTCTGGATCTGGATCAGAGCCACTGGAAAGGCTAGTGGGATGTTAAAAATCAGATTTCTTGGGATTTTCTTTTTGAGGTTACATGCCATGTGTTGGATGCATCACTGGTTTATCCAATATCTGCACATCAGGGAACAAATTGACTCAATTCCTTTGTCTGTGTGCTCTGTAAGTCTGCTCCCCTTACTGGAAAGTGGAAAGCCCACGGAATTCAAGTTGTATAAATGCCTAAATGCCTGTGCAGACTGTCCTGGTTCCTCATCTGGCAAGAAAGAGAATATTTGTGTTGGAAGCCAGTGTTTGAAAACTGCTGTCCAGTTATTAATCTGTTCCAGAAGTCAAACCATTGCATAATTATTTAATATAATTTTACATTAATATATTGTAATGAAAAAGAAATAGAAACTCTCTGGGGATATTTGAGTAGATGCCATTAATATTTTACTGGAACTGGATCAATGGGATGATTTTCCTTTATGAAAGACAACTGTGTGACCTGTCTTCAGTGAGCTATTAGCAAGGAAACATCGGAGGAGGAAATCCTTTAGGATTGTAAGTTAGTGAATTGGCTGAATTTTCAATCCAAGTGAAATCTGGGATTTTAAAAGGACTGTCAATGAGCAGGGTTTGCATCTCATCAAAAGATGAGGAGACAGAAAAACAAATTCCAACTAGTGTTTTGGTTCATATGTGATTTTTTTGCTGATCCTACGCTAAGGAAGTGAAGGGGATTTTAAGAAATCCCTTTTCCCAGTACTTAGGGAAGAACAATATTTTCTGTCTTGGTGTTCAGAGGAACAAGAGGCCTGATAGGAGCTTGCTGGGTATGAACTTTATGATCAGCTGCCGGCTAACACTGTGGGTGGCTTTCCTCCATCTTTGGTAGTAGTAGATATTTGAGTAGAATAAATGGATGAGAGCTTGCTGTTCGACAGATGTATATGAGAAACTTTGAGACAAGTGCCTGCTTTAGCTTTGGGATACTGAAGAGTGGCCTCCTTTCCTTGGCAGAGGCCAGGCTGTCATGGTCACTCCCTCCCGTCCAGGCCTAGGGAAGTTCAGGACTTGGTTGAAGGTCCCTCACGCGGTTGTTTCCTGCTCTTTAGCGAGTGGGACCAACTCTCCTCATGGCAGCTGGGGAGCAATGTTCCTCCTGTGACCCAATAAATTATAACCTGATATTCTATGGAAACACAATGTTCCTTGCAGTGCTTTTGTGGATTTCCCGGCTGCTGGGAGGACTGACGTCAGGACTTGGGAGACCTAAAAAACCAAAACTCACTTTAGGTTTGGAAATCATCTCTAGGGCAAGGACAATCTTAATTCTTTAATTTTGTTGTTGTTGTAGCTATTACTTGCTGGAGAAACTGCTTTTATTATTTTCTGCTGTCCTATACCATTCTTAAAGCTTGCATAAGTGAAATTATGGTTCTTCTGAAGCTGAGGAGAGTTAGTCTCCTGGTTCTTGGTTTTGTATGGAGCTCCAGATATGCTTTGCACTATTTGGAATAACTTTAGAATCCTAGAATCATAGACTACTTAGGGTTGGAAAGGACCTTAAGATCATCTAGTTCCAACCCCCCTGCCATGGGCAGGGACACCTCACACTAAACCAT
>JBCJKH010077374.1:0-19569 GCA_039877255.1 Loriculus beryllinus | reverse complement strand
CCCAGGCTCCTTGCAGCTGATAAAAGATCTGCTCATTAAACCTGGCTGCTCATGCATGTCCTAATTGTGAGGTTTAGGTCCCAGGCAGGTACTCCCGATCACTGCTCGACCCAGTTGGATATTCCTGCTGCCACTGAGTTTTTACCAGTCCTTTTCTCTCTGTTATCAATTAGCCATCACTGGCTGCCTTACACTGTATCTTCCCAGTCTCTCACCTGGGCCTCACAAACATTTCTGTTATTACTAGGTTCTCTATCCTTCTCCAAACCTCATATTTTCAATTGGATGCTACCTTTATTGGCAACATCACTGATTGCTGCCCCTTTCCAAATCCAATTGTGTTGGATTGGACTTTTTCTTACTTTTCTTGCTAAGCAGAGCAGGCTCACCACATAAGATGAACCAGTCCTTGCTGTCCTTCAGAACCTAGAGTGAAATGAATGCCAATGTTTTGTCTAACTGGGCACAAATGAATTGTACACTCAACAACGCAAGTGTCTGGCAGTGACAGGAAAACAGAGAATCTGTGGGGAAATTGAGGGGTTGTGGTGCTGGTGGGTCTGCAAGCAGGGCAGGGGATCTGTGCTGAGTACAGGTATGTCTGGGTTGGCCAGTTTTGTTAGTTTGTAGTGCCAGTCAATAAGAATGAGAGCAAAGCTGTTGGCGGGGGTGTTGTGCTCTGTTGCTGTGCTGTCATGATACACTTTAAATCAACTGCTTGTTAAAAATCTGCTTCTAGACTTAATGTAAGTTTTGTTTCTCCACAGCGAGATTTTTGGAGCAAATATGTTGGTAAGTAAAAGACTTCCCTAATCGCTTTTCTGTATTTCCTCAGTAGTACTTAGACTTCTAGCTTCCATGTATCACGTATTGATTCCAACTCTCATTCTCTCTTATATGGGGGCAAAGAATGTTTTCCTGTTCTATCATACACGCAGCCTTCCTAAAAAGCTTGAGATGCCCATCATCAGTCCCTGGAGCTAAGGCCCTGGTCAAGGCACTCCACTCACCTGCAGCTGTACTTCAGAACCCAAATAAACACTCTTGTCTCTGAGCTAACACCATGGAGGTAGCACCATTATGTGTCAGAAACTGTTGGTGATGCTTGGGAATCTGGGGGAGTGTCTGTTCATGTTAGTGTTTGATCAGTGAGCTCTCTGTGATACAGAGACTGAGTTTTCCTGCCTCTGTTTCAGATGGAGATCAGTGTGACCCACAGCCTTGTTCCAATGGGATTTGCAAAGACAACATTGGAAAATTTTCCTGCATCTGTAACAAAGGCTGGGAGGGCGTTTTTTGCAATTATGGTAATGCTGCCTTTAATCCTCTATAAAATAACATTCTTTGGGCCAGGGGTCTCTGTGCAATAGGGATTGGCACTTTTGTCACCACACAGTGTACTCGCTTGCTTTACTAATTGTGATTTTCCTTTTTTATCTCTGCTTATCTAAACCAAAATGAACTTTGTGTTGCCATGGGAGAGGTTTGGAAATCTGAGATACCTAAATTTTACAAAAATACTGGAACAGCAGGGTTTTCAGCTACTTTAGAGCTGTCAGCCCAGAGACGATGGTGGAGTTTATTACAGTACAGGGGAAAAAACAATCCACTGCAAATACTTCATTGGCATTACTGTGACAATATCGTCCTTGCACAAAAGCTGGGTAGCATTTTTAGTGATGAGTGTGTATGTCACGTACCAGCACTCTGCACTGTCTGACTTGCGCTCAGTGACAATGAATTTTCTGTTCTCTGGTCTACCTGCCCCGGCAGTAACCTGTTTTCTCCATCTCCCTGCTGCCACCTTCTGGACCATGGTCTGTTTGCTGTCTCAGGGCCTGAGTTGCCATTAAAGCCTACAATTGTCATCTGAAATCCATTGTCAGCTGTTGCTTACTAGGATCATGCTGTTGTTTTGCTGCTTTACCCTCCTGTGACTATTTGGCTTTCTAACTTCTCATATATCTCTTGGTCTCCATTTCTTCTGCAGAAGTCAAGTACACCAACTGTTCTGTCAATAATGGAGGATGTGAGCATTTCTGCACAGATGACCCTGCCAACCAGTACCGCACTTGCAGCTGTGCCTCTGGGTATCAGTTGATGAATGACCATACCATGTGCAAACCTGTAGGTACGAGGCGGATGTTCATTATCCAGATTTGACAGAGGATTATTCAAACATGAAATAAGACGGTTTTATGAGAGAATTGTCTGCAGTGCACTTTGTACTAGCTTTCAAAACATCCATTCCATGCAAAGCAACTCTGTGCCTGCCTTTCCCGACTCCATAGCCACTTTATGGCCTTTAACCTATGTCTGCCTCCTGGAGACATACAGGGGAAGCAGGAAACTGCCTTCTTTGCAAAGCATTGAGGGATTTCTGTGAAGTCGTTGAACAGTATTGCCTAGGTTAAGGAGACAGAGGGAATGCCTTAGAAGGAGGTTTTGTATTGGGTGATCTGGTCTTTGCTAGTTAATTTCTCTGCATCTCCTGTAGTGGAGTTCCCTTGTGGAAGAGTGAAAACGGACTACATTGAAGCCAAAGCAGGATTCAATATTCGTCTCATTGAGGGAAGAATAGGAAGAAGGGGAGACAGCCCTTGGCAGGTAAGGAAAAAGGAATGTTTTAGCACAAATAGTTGAGGCTGTTCCCAAACAGCTTTGACTGATTAGCTGCTTCAGAAAGGCTCCTACATTACTAGTGGTAGTGTCACATGAAACTAAGATTCCCTTAGGTTAGTTTTTTCAAAAGCAACCCGTAAATTGGAGTAACAGGAAAAACAATTTATTATCTTGGGACTCTTGACCTGTTTTTTAACCTTGCCTTGCCACCAGTGTCAAGAGAGAGGATAGTGATGACACTTAACCTACTCTGTTGCTATGTCCCTGGCAAGGGCCACTTAATTACTGCAGCTCATGCTACTGTGTTACAGTGGCAGTGTGAGATAGCCTCCTCTCCCTTTGTGCGCTGATCTGTTTTTATAAGCCTCATCTGTCATAAATCCAAGTTAGCAGATTTAATCAGCAAAATATGCCATATCTTTACAGAGCAGGCTGGGACATGAGGAAGGGAAAACTGCAGAACTTATTGTGGAACCACTGAATGTATATGATCAGGGCCTGGTTCTCTTTGGCATTAAAGGCATTTTTATACCAAAGTGTGCGTGTTGCAGCCTGAGATGACGCACTGTCTCTGATGTGTGCTATGGCCACAAGAATAATCCCCTCATTTGAGCTCTGTGTTTCAAAGCTTGGAAGTACCAGAGTGCTTCTTTGCATTCACCAGCATCATCCCATGCTGATTTGGGTGAAGCCAGCCCTCATTCAAGAAGAATTTTCAAAATCTTTTTGTAGGTGTTCCACAGAGACCTTACTGTGCTTTTGTCCCGCTGTTGAGCTTTAGCTGCAATGAGTGTGACATTGCTGCATCTGGGTATTTTGGAACCACAAAGAAGAATGTGTACAATGCGCTGTGAGCCGTGCTCCGTGCAGTGTCAGCACTCTCTTTTTCTTTTATTTCAGATTATGCTGCAAAATAGCAAAGGGAAATTCCTGTGTGGGGGTGTTCTCATCCATCCATCCTGGGTCCTAACGGCAGCACACTGCACTGAGACACAGGATGGGCTCAAAGTAAGACTTGGTATGGAAAAAAAGTCTGTCACTGTGGTTTTTAACTATAACTGTTTCATTCCCATGGTTTATCATCTCAGGAGAAAGACTAGCAGGTTACTAGCAGGTTATGAGGACAAAAATCTTCTTGGTTGTAGGAGTAGATTGTATAGGATATATTTAGGATGCACCTTAGCACAAAACAAAAAATTTTAGTAAAAATCTCATTTAGTTTGAGCCACTACCAGCCTTACTGTGGAATTGAGCTGATGTCTCCTGAGCACTGCTGCTTGTCTGTAAAGTAGCAAGGCTTAGTCTCTTCTGCCTGTGTTTTTCTGGTGATGAAAGTATTCAAAGTCATTCCAGTAGTGAAACAGAAAAGTCCTGATCTCAAGAGGAGAGTGTCACAGCGCCTCTTCCTGCCTTTTCACACATTTGGACACCATGATGAGAGTTTCAGTAGCAAAGGAGAACTGATGCAGAATGGCAACGCTGCCTTTACTGGCATTCCTGCTTATAAGTATAAGAAAGTCTGTGTCAGGTACAGTACTGCTTCTGAGATAACAGGCAAAAATAATCATTGTTCTATTCACACTTAAGAAGATTTTTTAATTACTGTTTTCTGTCTATCATTGGTGACAGGTGTTAACAGCTCAACTGTGCTCTTTCTCTGTTAGTGAAAAGATAGGTTGTTCCCTGTAGTTGTGAAAAATCTTGCAATTCTGTTGTCTCTATATGTAGTCTTGGAAATATATTGTTCCATATAGACTGTGGATGTTCCATATATTGTTCCATATAGACTGTGGATGTGCAGATGTTTGAGAACAGAGGCAACAAGGCACATAGGTATGGATATGTTAATGTACGTCCTCTGTTGTTCAACATAAAGGATGAATGGAAAAGAATGTAATGTAGCCTTGAGTCCTCTTAGTGCCAAATACACACCTTTACCACAGAGGGATATCAAAGCAGAAGTGCATGTGGTAGTTTGAAAATGTGCATACAGAGTACACAGCTCCAAGCAGTTCCAGTTACTAGTAAGTAATTTTCTTCCCTTCTAAATGGTTACCAATATGTACATTTAGTTTTAGTGAAGCCCAAGAAAATCCTGTGCAGTTTGCTTAGTAAAAAATCTTGTAAGGTTTTAGAGGAAAAGCAACTGTTGGGTATCATGTTTGAAGGCTCTGTAGTGCTAGATGTAGCTTTGAGTGTAACTTGAAGGGAAAGGTCAGCAGGAAAATGATAACTAGGGGAAATACTGAGGCTGCACTTAAATTATTCCAACCTGGCCTCTTACTGTGGGTCTTGATATAGAGGTCTGCGGGGTCTGACAAACTTTCAGCTGGAATAGCCATGCCCAGAGATCTCTGCAGCAAAGAAAGAAGGGTGAGATCTGTCAGAAGAATCCTGTGCTAGCCAAATACAAACTGGTTGTCATTGAGTGAAGAGGTGTTGGCACTTGAGAGCCCTGATTTGAGAAGGTATTTTTATTGTTTTAAATAAAAGTCAAGAGACATCTCACACATAAATTTGGAGTGAGCTTAATTTGTACTGTTAAGGGTGATCAGCAACAAGGTCTCTAGCTGCCCAAAAGACCTGCCTTATTAATAGGGGAAGAGCAAGTGTGTGGCCATGGAGCGAGAGTTGGTAAGTATGAGAGGAGAACCCCTCTCATTCATCCTTGAGCAATATTGCGATGGTGGGATGGAAACCATGGAAGGGCCCTTCACTGGGGTACTGGGGTGGATGAGTACAGGACTGAGATGACCACAGTCTGAGACTTCACCAAAAGAGAAGAGATTCTCCTCCAGAAGATATTCCAGGTCAAGCAGAAGGGAGCTTTTTTAAGACCCACATGGTTTTCCTGTTAAATGTATCTCTTGGGAATTCTGTTGTCGTCAGAAAAGCATTTCTCATCAGAAAAATGTGTGCTCTGAAACCTGGAGGCATCTAGTGAGGTACATGGAACTGAGTTTGGAATGGAGACATGGCCATGTCTGAGGGGTCAGGTATGAGTCCCGTAACAGCAATGAATGCTCAGCTCATACTGAGCCTGCAGAGGTGGTGCTCAGCCTGCCTCTGTCAGGCTGGGATACCCAGCACTTTTCTCGACTCAGTTCATTATAGCACTGCATGCCATCCATAAGAGCTAAACTGGAGAGGAAGCTTACAGCTGGGTTTGCACTCACGAGCAATAGTTTTGCAGCAGGACTCACTTGGATTTTTAGTGTCTGAAATTAAGTTAGCTTTCAGAGTAGCTGAAGTTGGAAGCTCCGTCTTAAAAGCATCCAAAAGTGTGTGCACACAAAGTCAGAGCAACTTGGCTGCAAAGTTTGTATCTGGAGGGATTCAAATAAGACTGAAAGAAGGCAAGAGTTAATAAGGGAGTGAGGGAACAAATTTAAGGGCTAGTATTGTGAAACATCACATTTGAAAAGGTGATGATAAAGAGCAACTTCCAAGTCACTTATAGTGAGACTGAGCAGGAAAGCACACTTCTGTCACACAGATGCCACCTGGGCAGAGGTAAGGTGTCAGCCTCAGTGTCCTGCCACCTTGTGCTTGGATGTGTGCCTGCCTGCAGCTCAAATGCGTATTATAGGTGCTTCTCAGAGTAAGTGTTTTTATCAAATATATACTGAAGTAGGCCTTGATATGAAGCTTAAATTAGCCAACAGCACAGTTCAGAAATGTGACAGCCACTGATAATTGATTTTGGGGTTATCTCTTCATAGCCTATTACGGAGATTTGTCTCTGTCTTTTCCAGTGTATCACAAATTACTTGATTGTGCCTTTCTGACCCTTTTCACCTTAGTTTCCTGCTTACTGTTCCCTAACTGCTTGCCCACAAAGTAGCCACAATCATGTAACAACCGAGAAGTCTTAGTTAGTCAAAAATGACTAAATCTTGCCTACAGAGGCAAGATCTGAGAAAGGAATAGTCGTACCAGTCAGTCACCTTTATGTTATAAACCCTGAAGTTCAGTCATTCAGGCACTGGTTATACAGCATAAAGCTCATGTACTGTTGAAGTGTCTTGTTTTGCTGTATGCTTGTTCTCCTGGCTTTTAACACTAACTCCAGGAAGATTGTTTTCCTCCTGAAGATCTCTCATGTGGCACAAGCATACTGTGTTGTGAACCCAACAGGGCATTTCAGTTTCTCAGCCAATAACCACAGCTCTAGATTACTAAAATCCAATTAGTACTGTATGTGTTCATGATTTAGGTAAATACGGAAAATTCACATATTCATCCATCTAATAAGAACATTATTATCCTGTAACATAAATGAGTGAATGTCTATATTGCAAGAGAAGTAAAAACATGAAGTGCAGTCCTAAAGCCCAGTGTAATCCAAATGCTTTGGTGTTCAAGGTGAAGGAAGGTTCAGTAGCATCTGTCATCTTGTTTGCTCTTTCAGGTAAATTCCACCGTCTCCGTCTTGAGGCAGATGAGCAAACCATTTGGGTTGATAAATGTGTGAGCCACGAGAACTACACCAAGGAGACATCTGATAATGACATAGCCATGCTGCACTTGGCTGAGCCTGTGATGTATAATAAATATGCGCTCCCTATCTGCCTTCCCACCCGTGACCTGGCAGAACACGAGCTGACAACAAGTGGGAAGCAGATGGTGGTAACTGGCTGGGGCAGCACAAGTGATGCTAACAGCAATTACTCTACTTTCCTCAGTTATATTCAGATCCCCATGGTTCCCCGGAATGAGTGTGCCCAGGCGATGAGATTTGCTATCTCTGACAACATGCTGTGTGCTGGGAGCCTAGGAGACAGAAAAGATTCCTGCAGTGGGGACAGTGGAGGCCCTATGATCACTAAGTATAGGGATACTTGGTTTTTGGTAGGACTGGTGAGCTGGGGCGAAGGCTGTGGGAGAAAGGAGAAGTTTGGAGTCTACACCAAAGTTAGTCAGTATCTTGAGTGGATCCAACACCACATAGATAAGATGTCAGCTTCTTGGCAGGGTTGATTCTGATGCTGAAAGTCTTGAATATTGTGGCTATGTGCTACTGACAGTATGCAGTGTAATGTGCTGTCAGATCTTCAGTATTAAATATGGAATATATGTTAACTTCGTGTACTGTGTTCCTTGGTACCTGTGTTATGCCTTTTTTGTTTTTTTCAATTTCTTTTTTACTTAGTTTATATTGGTTAGTTTCCAAGTTATAGGGTTTATTTTTAGCATGGTCCTACACTAGGCCTTACAGGCAAGAAATAATACCCTGTTACACTGAGATGCTTTACATCGTTGCAGAAAATAAGATGGTCCATGGTCAAGCAACTCCCATCTTTGTGTATAAAATGACTGAACTGGTTGGGGTGAGGGATGGGAGGGATCAGAAAAAAGTGTTTTAACAACCATTGTAGTGATACGGTTCTGTCATTTCAGCTTTACTGCAACACGGTCACAGTACCTCATTTGGTTTGCTGTGTAGTTGTATAGTTTTTCTTTGAATGTGATGGAATTCTAATAACATCATCATTGCCTCCACTCATTCACGTCTTGCTCCAGTGCTCACAGATTAACGTGATTCAGCAAGTCACTAGAATGCCTCCATTTTTTCTGTTCTATTGTTTGCACACTCAATGCCTGATTTTACCCCCACCCCCACCCCCCCATAAGACTTCCTTGGAAGTCAAGGGGAATTCTGTGTTATTATAAAAAAAGACGTTTAACTTCAAGCTTTTGCATGCTCTATTTAACTTAAGGCCTGTAAATCTTTTCTAATTAGCAATCTAAGCAAATACTTGTGTTCATTCCTATTCTAGTGAATGCAGTCAGCTGCAGGCTATTTTAGCATTGCTAATACTTACTGATATGTGTGTCTGTGTTTGCATCTGGGTCTGTATACCTGTGTGTGTATCAGGAACTAAAATAAACACACAGCACTAGTAAGTTCATAGAAAGAGCAGTAGTCAAAATGAAGTTTAAATCATAATTTATACTTTCTTTTAATCTTAGCACTTAAGCTTGTTAAATATAATATACTATATATAATCTTGTAGAAACAAAAAGGTGAGGCTAACTGCTGTAGTGATGTATGTTTCCAGCATTTCAATCAGGATTTGGACCCATCTTTGTATCAGTGAAGAACTTCAGTGTGCTACAGACTGCTAAATGAAACAAACTTCAGGTACAATACCATTGTGTTAGGCTTTGTAAGAAATTTAATATGGTGCCAATAAAGAGGTTTAATTCCTCTTGAAGTTGTGGACTTAATCTTGTTGACTTACAAGCTGCTTACATGCTTAATAAGCAAGTGCTGAAGTTGATTCATGTGTTAAAGTAGCAGTCAGGCTAAGGGCTTCATGTTGGAGGTAAGCTGACACCAAAGAACACAATCAGCAGTCTCTTGTCTCTCTTTTTCTTTTTTCCCCTACCCTTTTTCATTTGGGACTGGATTGAAGGATAAATGGACCTTAAAGAGTAATGCTTCGAGCATCAGCCTTCCAGCCAGAGCCTGCACCAGGAACATGTGCTTCTGAGAAGGCTGGCATTGCTAGTCACTGAATTGCAAGGAAGAATGTTATTGTGTTCAAAGCCAGTAAAATATGGCTCTAATTAAAGGCAGAAATCGTAATGTCCATGAATAGCTGTGACTATTGCAGCGCAATATTTGCCTTCCTGCAGGTGACTGCTATTAATTCTTCTACACTTACAGCTCTGCATATTTTAACAGATGCTTACAGAGCAGTTTGTGTATTTTTCAGATCAGTTGGTATTACCTTAAAGATAATGGAGCATTAGAAATCTCTTAAACAATCTAGATTTTCCTAAAGAAATCTGTTGCAAAGATGTGGCTTTCATTGTTAGAAGATGCTTTTAAGGACTTTTAAATTTAATTTTTTTTTAGTGCATGTATGTATGTGTGCGGAAACACCCAATTTTCTTCTGATTTTGGATTTCAAATGTGTTTCATAGAACCCAGAAGGTTGTCTCTTCTCTGTCAATATTTGTGACTGGTTAATTATCAATCCCTTGACCTCCTGGCTGTTCCTGGTGTACATCCAAATCTCTGTCCTGTCTTTCCCTAAAAAAAAAAATAAAGCAAAAAAGTGAGTATAATTGCATGGCTCTGTGTACGGTGAACGCATTCTGCATCCTGTGGGTTTCGCAAATGATCCGTGTGGCAAAGAGGAATGCGCTGTTGAATCCTCGTAAATGATTTAGCCTGGGAAGGTAATGCACAGAAACAGAGACTTCTGTCTTGTAACTTTTACTGTCAGGTACGTGGTGATGGTTTCCTCACTGGGGTGTGCGTGCATGGACTGATTTGACAAGGCCATGAGCAGCTGCTGGCTGCAGTGTGCAGCTCAGCCCTCAGCCTGGGATTCTTTGCAGTTTAAACAAGGCTGTCACTGGAACTGGCTTATGCTCAGTTTGGGCCTGATCCACACCTCCCATGTTCACCATAGGGGTTTTATTCCTTCTGTGAACTTCGGATCAGGCCCTACACCACATCCTGGGCTGGGTCAATCTCTGCACATTGCCTTGCAAACTGTTGGGATTCCTGTTGTTGCGTGCAGCATCCGTGTGGCTTGAAGAAACAATGAGCATCAGATCAAAAATTAACTGGGTAGAATTTGTTTTCTTTATCCTTTCTCCTGCCCTCTTGCTTCTACTTCTGTATTTTTTTTGCAAGTTAATTTATCCTTGTTTTTGTGATACCAATTATGTTTATTTGTTGTATATGTTATGTTATATTATGTTTATTATATTATTATATTATATTTATTCCAAAATATACCAATTTCTTTCTTCTTTTCCCTTTAAAGGAAATCAGCAGGAAGTCAAGAGTATTCTGAATGTGCACTATAATGGCAAGCGGTTCCTCACTTGTGATGTTTCTCCTACTGATGTGCTCCATCAACAGCAGCTGTACATATGCATATTCAGGTAGGTACTTGTGAATTACTTTTTTAACTTTATTATCTCATTGTGACACTCTTGCATTTAAACTGAAACAGCATTCCTTTTCTGAACACAAAGTCCTGTGCGTTGCAGAAGTCACTTCCAAAAAATGCACGCAAATAAATAAATATTCATATTTATATTTCCAAGAGAAATCAGCCTTTCTTACCTTCCTACTTAGACCACTAAGAACTTTGCTGTTGCATAGTATTATTCTTGTGACACTGAACCCATCATCTGAACTATTTTTGTATGGCAAAGCTTTCCAATTTGGGAAGCTAAAATTAGGCATTTTTAATGTGTGTTCCTGGACCTCATGGTGATTTTACTACAACTACACAAGGTTAGAAAATTACTTCAGAGAGCTTTAGAACAAGTGTGAGAGTGTGCAGGATCTCAGGAATCATGGCTGTCCTTGCAGAGGAGGAAGAACAGCAGTAGAAGTGGTATCTGCAAACCAGAAGGTTTTACTCAGGCATATCGTCTATGTGAGATACCTGCTTACAATAGTTAGATCATTTAAAGATGACCCCATAACTCAAGGTGAGGTGAAGGGCAATTTCGTGTGAGTGAAAGACATTTTCCTCATTACCAGCCAGCAGGATATGCTCAAAGTTTTTCTCAGCTGAGAGTTTTTGTGGGCTGCTTCTAATTGGCTAGAAGTGAAGCAATTTAATATTCTAGAATTTCAGTCATTGCTGTAGATACCAGCCATGCAGCTGCAAGGAAATGTCTGTCTTGATGGTCCATCTCCAAAGCTGGGGTTCTTTGTCAGGTTTTGACTTGTCTAGGGCTCTAAACAATACTAAGGAAAGAGAGTCCTGTTAAGTGCTGTGTCAGTTTCAGTAGGCTTTGTCACGATTGCAAAGTCAGCTTTCTTAAAACTCTTCAAACTCTTGACAGCAGTTTTTCAATCTATCAAGTGGATGGGTTTGGATATAGGGCCACACTTCTGGAGATTTAACAAAAAGAAAAACCTCCATCTTCTCTAAGTAGTGATGGCACATGGTATCAGTACATCCAGAGGGGCTGAGTGAGCCTTCACTTCCCTTCTGAGCATCCTGACTGGAAAATCCTTGGAGCACTGTGCTTCAGCTCGAGGTGTCATATGGAGCAGCAGGGGTATGTGGGGAGGGCCTTACTGTTGTATTCCCTCTTCTGGCCACTTGTCTCTTAACTTATTGGCAGTAATAGCTCTAAAGACATTGCAGGAGGAGGGCCGATAGCTTACGAAGCGACGTTGTGAATAACTAAATGTAATTACAAATGTGACAGTTTATATATTTCTTTTAATGAAGGAGTGGTATCTGTCCTGTTGTGGCCTGTAGCTACCTGGAAAGCACAGATATTACTGAAGTTCTAACAAAGCTGACACCAAATACAAACCAAACCTCTCCCTTCAGCTCTATTTCTGCATGCACACACAGGCAATTAACAATTGTTGTGGATCAGGACTGTTAGGCAGAAAAGTACAACCAGCCTCACTGCAATACTCAAGAGTCTTGTGGAGTAAAACATGATTTGTGCACTTAACTGCAGGTCTTTTGATCCACTAAAAGAAAGCTTAAACTATCAGTGTCTTTTGTTGGAACACAGGCTCATCTTATTTAGTTTTGGGCTATTTATGTAGATTCCCACTCCTCTTCTTTGTGTTATTTACTCAAGTGAGAGCGCATGCAACTGTGGCTGTAATGGTGCCAGTTTGCTGTCTTCCAGTATCAACTGTTCTGTTTTGTTTTCTAGTGTTCATGAGGAAGGATGAAGCACACGAGGTGCTCAAAGTCCATAAACGCGCCAATTATTTTCTAGAAGAGATTTGTCCAGGGAACTTGGAGAGAGAGTGCAACGAGGAGAAGTGTTCCTTCGAAGAGGCCAGGGAGATCTTCCACTCGCAGGAGAAAACAGTGAGGAACTTTATTTTGGTCAAAACAGAGGAAAGTTAGCAATGTCTGGTGTTGACAGCCTTGCAGCACCATATTTTGGGGGTGAGAGCTGGAACTTGTAGGCTGGTACCACAGACCTTTCACTGGCTGGAGCATTTATGGATCTAAGCTTTCAGTTTAATTCTCATTCCATTACAACCCGGTTTATGCACTCTGTGGCTGGTCCATGTCACAAACGAAAGCAAGCTGCGTGGTGATGATCAGATCTGCTCTGAGAATGTATTTTATGGTTCTAATCAAAATGCTAATTTACATGCACCCTGAAGACCCACATTATCATTTCCTAAATTATATCATCAGTAACCAGTATGACCACTTACTGACTGCTTTCTTCATTTGTGGTTTGTTGCAGATGGAATTTTGGTTCAGTTATAAAGGTAAGTTAAAAAAGAAATTTAAACAAAGAATAATAATTTCTTGTGTCCCTTCTGGGTACAATGAATTATGTGGCAGTTTAAAACCAGGCTTCTCCTAATTGCACTGTTCCTTGCTTCTTCTTCTTAGGTTTAAATCCATGTAATACAAATCCCTGTAACAACGGTGGAGTCTGCAAAATAAGACACTACAATTACTATTGCATCTGCCCCCCAAGATTTGGAGGAGACAACTGTGAAAAAGGTGAGTACAGGGCACGCTGACATTCACTGTGAAGAATTAAGGCAGGCATTTGCTCATTGGATACTTGAGTTGAACCTTTGCATAGGCTTCTCACCAAGGTGGTGAGTGGTATCACCAAGGTTGTCAGTGGTGACTTTTACCTGCCTGATCCAAAGCTAGTCAGTTGTTAAAGATTCTTACATTAGAACAGTGTTTTCTCACTTGACAAATTGGGGAACCATCACCCTAAGAAGGGAATTACATTGACAGTGGCTGTAGCTACTTCTGCTTCTGCTGTGCAGAAAAAGAGGGTAGCACCACCTCCTGTCATAGAGCTGTGGCAGTCCTGGCCTCTTCACTCATTGGTGCAAGCCCTGAGGAAGGCAGGTGGCCACCTCCCATCTTCTCCTAAAAAAGGATAGGGAATTACCTTGTCATCACTTCAGAGTGGTAACACGTCTAGTGACTCCTGCCACAGCTACCTCCACTGGAGGTGGCTCCTGATGAGGCTCTCTTCTCTGTATAATTTTCTTGATTAAATGCATCAAGCCAAAGCTTAGTGTAAAGCAAGCAAATTTGAAATTGTATTCATGTTGTAATATGCCAATAATGAAAAATTACTTGGAAAAGCTGCCTCCCTCTCATCAGATTTTTGGTCTTCTGAAGAAGTATTGGATTAGCAAATGACTGAGGCATGAAATAGAGCAAAACCCAAACTCGCATGGAAACTATGAATCAAAAGTAATTTTTTTCCCCCAAGTACTTTTCTCAAACTTTCCTTTTTCTGTGAAGCAATGAAACATGTTTGTTTAATGGAGCCATGTAGAAAGATCTTAGTCAGTTCCTCACAGACTTGGCCCCCACCAAAATGCCCAGTACTTTACATTTGTCATGATAGACAAGATAAGATGTGCAGATGGATGAAAAATGGATGCATTTAGAAGCACTTGCTCTTCCAGGTATCTTCTTGCCCCTGCTCTACAGGCAGAAAGGCCTCAGGTCAAAACTGGCAAAAGAGAAATGGTAGAAACAGGCAAGCAACAGACATAAGGCCATGTGTTTGGTTTGCTACAAATCAGTGAGGTTTTCTGGAGCTGTGAGGTAGTTCCCTCCGTTCCCCTGTGAGATTTCAGAAGGCTTTATTTCTTGTTTTCTTTCCTGTAACGGTGCTAGAAGCTACTCGGGCCCATGCATAGCAATAACCTGTGCCTGTTTGTTTCCATGGCAGAGAAGTTTGAGTGCTGGTACAAGAACGGTGGGTGCTGGCAGTACTGCAGGGACAGCAGCAGCACCTTTCACGTGGTGTGTTCCTGTGCAAAGGATTACACCCTGCACGAGGATGGGAAGAGATGCGTGCAAGCAGGTAGCGTGGTTTGCTCGGAGTTAGAATCCTGGAGCCGCAGAATGGTTTGGGTCAGAGTTATTCCTGGGCTCTTACAGGAGTACTGAATCCTATTCTTGGACAGAAGTCCTGCTTTTGTGTTGAGAGTTTGACAGGACACCACACAACCTAAACTCACATCTTCATTTCTGTCTGTGTTCCCTCCAGCACCATTTCCATGTGGCCTGATTAAAGCCAGGCATGCTCTGGAGGAAGAGTGGCTGAGGCTGGAAAGGCTCCCGAGGGGACTACATGAGCACAGGGATGATGAAGCCAAGAGGAATGAGAGCACAGAGGGCACAGTTATGCAAATGGAGCTGAAACAAAGTGCTGCTGGGGAAAATGAGACCTTAAAGGATGGCTTTGGGCAGAGCATGCACACAGAGGGTGACACAGGACAAGCGGAGGTGGCAGGGAACAAAACCCGGGTGGACTCTGTTGCACAGAAGCCACTGGGGGCTGGTTTCTCTGCACACAGTGAGGCAGTGGCAGGCACCGCCAGGCTTGGCGAGCCCGAAGAAAGCCTGGCTCTGTGGCAGGAGGCCACCCAGGGCCCTGTGTGGCAGGAGGAGACCACAGAGCCTGCTGCCAGGCAGGAAGTGGTGGAAAATGCCATCCAAACAGCACGGACTGGGCTTCATCGGAGCAGTGACTGGGGACGTGTTTCAGACGTGATGCAGTTTGTCCAGATAAACGTCAGCTCTAATTTACAGCACTATGGCTCCAGGATAACAGGAGGAACTTTGTGTCATCGTGGACACTGCCCCTGGCAGGTAATATGTCCTGTCTGGCCATAAATACCACACAAATTGTGTACTTGGAATACTTTCTTACTTTGTCATCACTGGTTGCAGCAGGAGCAGAGTTCATCAGGCCATTGTACGGTGGTTTTCGGGGTGAGAGCCATCTAGCCACATGCATTTCTCAAACTTCTGCAGGTCTTTTTTTTTGATGATAACACACCTTAGTTGACTTTTTTCATCATTCCTCCCGCTATCCCATCTTAGATACAGCTGCTTTTGTGATCTCAGCTTTCCCTTTAATTCTTTCAGCTGAGTCTTCTCCTGCTGTTATTCAGGTTCTTTGTTTCTCAGTGTTCTCAGTGAAAAGCTGTCCTTCCACTGCCTTTGCAATGGCTGCTGCTGTTTTTCACAACCATTTTCCTATGACCAGGTAAGATTCTCCATTAGACTGCTCAGCTTCTCAAACTTGATAACAGTAAGGGAGGTAAAACTGAGAGCACTCAGATATGAAGGTGGGAATCCTGCTTTCATATAATAAAAGCGTTTCTTTTATTTCCACTGTCTTTTTTTGTTCAGGAGTGGTTTGAGGTTTTTTTGTTTGGTTGGTTAGTTGGGAGTTTTTTGGTGATTTTTGGTTTGTTTTGTGTGCGTTAGGGTTTTTTTGGTTTGGATTGGTTTTGTTGGTGTTTTTTGTGTTTGTGTTTTGCTTTTTGGTTTTGTTTTTTTTTTTTTAAATCTTGGTTTGGGGCTTTTTGTGTCTCTTTTGTTACTGATTTTTCACTTATTTATACTGTCTCTGTTTCATCAGTGCACTGTTATTTAGGGGCTTGTTAACAGACTGATCTAAACCAGCTGTGGTTACTGCCAGTGTTTTAGTGCTGTCACACAAGAAGACTTTCCTGTTGTACCCATCAGGAGATATTTTACAGGGGGAAAACAGGAGGCTGAACCTCTGTGGACCACGTGACCCCTGTGCAATCCTGCATGCTAATAGGTCACTACTGGGAAATTGTTAAAAGTTTAAGTCAAAATGGGTTGTGATGTAGAACGTGACATCACTCCAGGAACTCGTGTTGTGCCTTTTCCCACTGTTTTCATTGTTAACTTCACAGAAACTGCAGAGTACCAAAATTTAAGCATTCCCTGCAGTTTAACACTGTGTAGATAATGCCAGATTTTATTATCAGTAAAAGAAAACCAACACAGTTTCTCGGTCTGCACTTACTGGCACTTTCATTTGATAGCTGGAAATGTGAAAAACTGTTTTCTGTACCTTGTTCATGTATACAAATGCTGCTCTCTTCTTTTTTAACCAGAGTACCAGTGAAATACACCTTGTGTTACCCTTCTCCAGCACCCCCAGAGAAATGTGAAGGCACATGATAAATCACAGCTGTTTCCTTAAAGGAATGCCAGTCAGCATAGCTCTAATCCTGTCGGATTTGGCAGGCCTGGTTCATCATAACATTCTGCTCCATTGTCACAGATGTGCAACCATTTTATTTTATGACTGTTTTAGCAGCATCGCTGTATTTGCTGCACTGTAGATATTGCCAGAAGTGTTGTTTTCAAGGCACAGAGCTTGCACCCAAGCTGCACAAGACTGATGGTGTGCACACATACACAACAGAGCTTTGGTGACGTGTTCTTCCTCTTACAGGTTTTAATCCGGAATAGCAAAGACATTGGTTTCTGTGGAGGGAGTTTAATCAGCAGCCGCTGGGTGGTCACGGCTGCTCACTGCCTTGATCTCGTCAGGCCACACCACGTCACCATAGGTGAGTACAATTTGTGCATTGTAGAAACACGGGGTCATCTCTTAACATAAGATGCACTTTGCATTGTATGTGAATTGAGTAAGATATGGTTAAGAAACAGACATCACATCCCACCCAACCCAGATTAACAGACCGCTTCCTTTTATTGGTGACTTCTAAGGGTGAAGGGTCTCTAGTTGCTCCCTTTTGCTCTCACGGCAATCCTGGGACCATAAGGTACAGGTTAACCTTCTTCTGTCGCCCATTTTGGCAAACTCATCATGCCAAGAAACTGAGCACAGCTCAGGGTGCACGATAGAAGGAAGAGGGATTCCTGTAGTTGATGGTCTGCTCTCCAGTCAGGATTGTTTTTTAATCAGCCTTAAGATTAGTTTCCTGCTTTGCTGCCTGCTTCTCAGTGCCTTGAACTGCTCCAGCAGAAAGCCCCCCTTTTTTGTAGCATACCACAGCACTGGTTTCAGTGGCAGGGATTGGAACCCACTGCAGCTTAGACACACTGTTCAAAGTACAGCACTTACTGAAAAACAGTGACAGTTATTCATGGCAAATTCTCTACTCCAGAAGCCACCTTCTCTCTGTGTGTCTGTTCCTCCAGTCCATAAATTTGTTTTGCCCTCAAAGGGCAAACATGGAAGCTCTATTTGTCCGATCACATGAGCAGCCTAAGAACTTACTGTCCTAGAGCATGATCTGTTTTGATCCATCCTGTCTTGGTATAAGAGGTCAAAGCAGTAATTCACTCCAGTTCCTGCCCCCCCATGGCCATGCCATAGAAGCTGTTTACAGTCTGCTTAACATTTTAACTTGTGACTACAGGAGACTTTGACAAGTATCAAAGAGAGTTTAAAGAACAGAAGATTAACGTGGAACGGAGCTGGACACATCCACATTATGATTCCAATAACTACAACAGCGACATCGCCTTGTTGTACCTGAGCAGTGCCGTTGTTTTCAATGAGTATGCAATTCCCATCTGCCTTCCGAGCCCCAGCCTTGCCACCCTGCTATCCGAAGAAGGAAGAATAGGGATGGTAAGCGGCTGGGGTGCCACTCACAACAGAGGTTCAACTCTGCGCTTCCTCATGAAGGTCCGGCTGCCCATTGTAAACATGGAGACCTGCCAGAGGTCAATGGACAGGCTCGTTACTGATAACATGTTCTGTGCAGGGCACCACACTGAAGTGGCAGATGCCTGCAAAGGGGACAGTGGTGGCCCTTTCACAGTGTCTCACCACAACACCTGGTTTCTCTTGGGAATTGTAAGCTGGGGAGAGGGCTGCGCTGAGAAAGGGAAATACGGCGTGTATACCAGAGTGTCCAACTACATCCCCTGGATTAAGGAGGTTGTTGAGAGCGTAGCAGATTCTGAGAACTTTTCCATTAACTTTTCTTAATACTGTCCTTGAAATCAGGAACAATTCTATTATTACATTTCAGTTTCAGACACTACACATTTCCTGGCCTTAATGGTGTAAAACCAAGGTTATCTTTAAAGAAATGTTAAGTCTGTTTACCATAAATAGTTAAATTGTTCATTTGAGTATTACTAAAATACTTGTTATAATAAAGAACTATTCTACAAAGAGCAAAAGGGATGACTACACCTTTTCTTAATGTAAATTCTTGCAAGAAAAGTTTCTTGTTTCAGAGAGAAGAAATGCTTTCCATTCCCCAAGCCTGTATGCATCTCAGAGAAACAGGCAAACAGCCCTCTATGTGAATTACTTGCTTAGAAAAGCGACTACATTTCTGCTAGAGCTGTCTGGCCTCCCAGTTCCGAAGCACTGCTGAACCCAGCAGTTCAGGATCTGTGAACTTTTCTCACCAACTACAGCAGTTACCTAAGGTACAATTGAGATTACCAAAATACAAATGTTTTCTGATAAAAAACTAAATTATCTGTGGAATCCTGTATTACAAAGTGTACTGGATAAGCTACCCAGGAGGGAATGCTCCCTCTGCAGCTGGAGAAACAGAAGAGGACTGTGGGGAATGAAATAAGTGTAAACACACTTTATGGGGGAAAAGCGAAGACACTACTAAAGGACTAAATAGCTTTTCCATCACCCTTAACCAAAATGCAGAGGGATGATGTGCAAACACCGAGCTCTCCAAAAAGCTGATTACAGCACACATCAAAAGCAGCTTCATATACTGAATGCTTATATGTATACTACTTTATATATATTTAATAATACATGAATACATTAATATAATTACGATATTAAAATAGAAATATATAAAATATATATTTATGTATCAGTACCTTAATATAGGTTAAAATAATATTTTAATAATCCCAGGTGCTGTAGGTTTTTGCCAGCTAACAAAGGGACGCTGCGAACAATGTCAGCCCCTTTTACAGACTGGGATATTGCTTGCCTAGGGGCCCCTGTGGACAATTCTGGACCCCATTTTCTAGGTGCTGCAGAGGTGCAGGTCTGTGGGGATCCCATTCCTGTTGTTGGTGGACATGAGGGAAGCAGCGTGGCATTGGTTGTGTTTGGGGGGCTGAGGGGTTCCTTGTGTCGCGGGCAGGGACTTGCGGGGCTCTGTGCTTGGGGGTGCTGTCGCGGTTGTGC
>JBCJKH010077364.1:12500-24013 GCA_039877255.1 Loriculus beryllinus | reverse complement strand
GATTACCCTCTTACCTGGTCTCAAGACCAGAAAAGGTAGAGGAGCTTTGAAATGACCTTTATACCTACTTTTGTTCCTTCTTTCTACACAGGATTAAAAAAAAAAAAAAAAAAAAAATAAAAGAGAACTGCAGAGCTGTACTTAGATGCAAGTGATGGCAAGAGAATAATGGCACTACAACAAATCTTTATGCAATGACGTATAGGTGTAATGGTAATACTCTACACCGTTTTGAACTGATTTGGTCTAGAAGTCTAAAACATTTGTAGGTATTTAAGAGTTCAGTTCAGAAAGACAGTGAGCAGAGCACTTTAGAGAGAGCAGGTGTCTGGGGGTTCTTACTGTTCCTTGGTTTTCTTTTTGTGATAATGAGACAAAAACATGCAGCAACCAAAGAGGAAGCACTGGGTAATACTCTTATGAGCAAATCTCTCTGACCCAAACTAGAAGTTCTTAAAATCATTAGGTAACTACTGAAAAAAAACCCCACCCTAATTTGTAGTATCCTTTAATATACAGCTGTATAGGTGTAATGTGTAGCTGTAATATTTTAGCATGCATGCTTCTACTTAAAATAAAACCATTCTTTAAAAGACTTACCTACTGGCACTTCTAAAATGAAGTCTGGTGTTTTGTCATAACCCTTTGCACGAAGCTGATCTTCAGCTATACATACAGAATAAGAACTATTGTTTATAAAATTCTTCTATTAAGTAGACAGCAGCATAATTATTTTTATTTTAAATAAGAGTGCAAGAATTACTAAAGCAGTCATACATATCTTTCTTATGCATGCAATGCTGTGTCAGATTAAATGAACCTTTGTAGAAAACCTGAAGCACGGATATAAAAATGCTTCTTTGTCATCCCTGCATTTTTATGTCTTCATTATAAACATCATTAATTCAAGCTGTCATACAGTATTTTATAACCCCAAATATTCAAAATAAAGAAGTATATTTGCTGATTGAAAGAACAGTCTCCCCACATTAGGAAGCATTAAGACTAATCCTATCAACACCACAAATATAAATATACTGTAGCTGCCTTCTTGGTTTTATTTTAATGTTAGCATAAAGTTGTTAAAAAAAGAACAGGAAAATCTTTGCTTTGAGAAATTTATGAAGGAGAGAAGCCACAATTTTAGTTTCTCTTGCACCCTGCAATCTATAGAATTTATCCAATTTCAGAACATACAAAGACCTAGAAATTCTGCTAACATAAACTATATGACTCTGTTGCTTACAAATCTTAGAGCTGAATATTCCAAGAAACAATAATAACTGAGCAAGACAAAACTGCAGAAGACAAAAGATGCTCCCTTAAAAAGAAAAAAAAAGGAAGCCCAAGCAAGCCCTTAATATTGCCCTTAATATTTTCTAAACTATTGTCCTTGATTTCTGATACCATTACACTGGTATTTCTGAAACACCATTTCTCCATTAGAATTTGGAGTGACCTGGTCATTCAATTCCAGGCTTGGCTTTCTGTCTTCACCCAAGCTCAACTAATGGCACTACCTAGTAACAAGTAAGGCTGTGTAGCCCCTTAACACCTACTGGGCTGTTGACATTGTCATGCATCCCATTCGCCTTTCTACATCACCTTTGATTAAAATTAATGGTCCATTCTCACTGTTGGGTAGCTTATTTCCAATCCATTTATCAGGTTAGGACAGTAGTTTCACGGCCAATGTTCAGAACTCAGTTTTTGAATACTTTGTGAATATGCTGAAAGGTCAGCAGTTTGAGTACAAGTAACATTTTAATGACAAGAAAAACATACACTCTTAGAAATCCAAATATTCTAAAAGTGCCTAAAGCAAACTCCCCCCCCTCCCCCCATTGAAGAATGTAAGCCTGAAGTGTTTTTTTAATATAGTGAACTCATAACGGAAGTGGGACAGGAGTGATTGTGCAAAGTTGTACACTCAGTTAGGTGTAAACTGCAATAGCTGATTATTAATTTTGATAGGTGCAGTATTTCTTTTGAAATTTGACAGTATTTCTTCACTGTAACCACACCATATTGTGACAAATCTTTGCAATGCAACAGTCCATTGCATCACCTGATCAGCTATTAAACTTTTTTAGGATTTGGAGACAGACTTTGTTGTTGGCTATTTTTTCAAATTTGTCAAGATTGTCAGGAGTGTGGATAAAGAGTGTTAAGATCAACAAAGTTCTAATTTAACAGAACGTATGAGTAGAGACTTTTGTGCCATAACATAAAAATGAATTAACTGTATGTGATCTCTTAATCTTGATTAAAAAAAAAAATCCACTTTTATCCAACTCTATTTAATTGTAGTCTGCTCTTGTTTGAAACAGTACAAAAAAGACAACAGGATGTTCCAGATGAAGTTTTCATTGTTTAAGAAGACACAAATAGCAACTGAAAGTTCAGTATTTTTCTTTCATATCTAACAAATGCTAGTATCAGAAATTCAGGGAAATGTATCTTAAAAGAATCCACTGAAAGCCAGGAAAGGGTAAACATTTCCTGATAAGTCAACTTGGCAAGTCTCAGAACTGGAGCCTGCATCAGCATTGCTTTCAATATTCTTCTGCAGAGTCTTTTTTCAAGGCTACTAGATTACTTTTAAAATCATAGAATTATAGAATCATAGAAATCATTCTGTCGAAATCAGACTGTGTGATACTAACACATGGCTTAGAAAAAGAACATGTTTTTTGCTTTAAGTCTGTTTCTGAATGTTTTTACTTGGTTTCTCCTGACATTCTGTACTGTGAATAGCATTAAAAAATAAATTTTAAAACCATGTTTATTATTGATGTGAGTTGTCTATCGTGTAGGAACATAATTATAGATTACCATTTCTTTAAGTGAAGCTTTTTAAATTTGGTGGGGTGAGGAGGGGAGGAGAGGGGAAACAGATAAAGATACTCCCCACAATCACCATAAACCTTTTTCTTTATTGTTTAACTGAAACGCCATCAAAATAAAAGCTCTAGCTTTTCAGCCCAGTTATGTTTCAGGTTTGTCCAGAAGCTACAGAGCATCTTAAAAGAGATATTTTAGCTTTTGCATGGGTTGAGAGAATAATTTAACAACTGACTGAATGCCAGCCCACAACAGCTTTGACAGTTACATTTATGCATCCTGAGATTTGAAAATTACATTGAAACAGCATTACTAAGTAGTTTTCTACAGATTCCCCATTAATTTAGATTTCCAATAAAACTGCAGCTTCATCTTTACCATAACTTCACACTCAATCATAACCATTTAACACATCATTGTTCTTATGCTAGCCTCTGGATATTACAAAGAAACCAAACATTCTTCTGTTGGTGCATGAATGAGCAGCAACTGCAAATTTAAGATTACAGCAGAAAACACTGACCAGATTTCATGATTTACATCCAGGCTGCTACTAAAGGACATAGTGGGAACCAAAGGAGGATAAGATTCCAGACAAAGGTCAGTACCTCCCCATACAGCTAAAAGCTTTACTAATATATTCATGGCAAAGGTACAAACCCATAAAGATCCTACACAGAACCTAGAAACGTCTGGCATTTCAGTATGGCAAGTGAAACACTTCACTCGTTTTGAGAGAATACTTCCACTGATCACTTTAATCCTAAGCAAAGTGATAAAGATTTGAAAGCTGTGTTTTTGTTGAAGAGAGGACATGATGGTATATGATGTGGCTCTCATGAACAGTAGATTAACGAAAAGCAAATCCTGTTAGTTTATATAGGTTTCAAATCAATTTCTGGGTGAATCTGAAACTGTTACTTCTGATCTGTGGGCTCTGAAAGCTAACTGCTCTAGAAACAGATAAATTATGTCCTGGAACTGGACTGGAACTGAAGAGCTGTTTCATGCTCCAAGACGATACTGAGGCGATTTCTATTCACCATGTCCTTAGACTCTCTGTTGCTCAGGTGAAGAAAGCTGATACAAAGACTTTACTATTCTTAAGGAATAGTAAAATAATCTGGAAACTGCAGAATTTGTTTTCTGTAACACATGTTAAAAAGTAATGGAATTGCAAGTACAGCAATCTAAGTCCTGCGCCATCTTCAAAACTGGAATGTAGTCTTTCTCAGAGCTTAACTAAGCCTGAATTTGTTGACCTATAGGAAATACTGTAATCTCTTCTGTTTTGCTGAAGTTATCTTCAAGCAGTTTTGGAAGTAATTTTTAAAAAAGGAAAGATTTTATTGTGAGGGATTCAGTAGGGTTAATCTTGCACATACTAAGGAAATGCCTTTTTCCTTTTTCTTTTTTTTTAACACATAAAACCTTAAAAGACACATGCAGTGGACAGAAATAACAAATACACCCATCTAACAGATCTTAAATCATGACTAAACAGTATTTCACTATGCATAAAATCTAAACAACAAATTAAGCTCTCTCATTTATGTGTTTATATTCTAATGAGTTAATCCACTCTAGATACTTTGACAACACAAATTTCTTAAAGCTTATTTTTAAAGACAAAACTGATGCTTATCCAAGGTCATGAAACATCAAAATTTAAATCTGATTTGTGTAGTATACAAGCTTGCACAAGCCGAATAAAATGATAATCATCGGGTTGAGGATTCATTTGTGAGTCATCTAGTCCATTCCTTTTGTATCGTGACAGGATTGATTTCATTACCAGCTTTGATGGATGAATGTCATGTGTAGCCTTGAATTTTCCATTTAAGGTGATTCCATAACCTTCCCTGGCAGTTTGTTTTATACTTACTGCTCCTAGAACTGTTTAGTATTTTAACTCATCATCATCTCTGCAATTACAGCTTAAGCCTATTACCTGTACCTCTGCTGTTATAGCCAAGTAGGAAAAACTACTTCCTCACATTTTCCTAGTGTCATCTGCAGATTTGCACACAATACTTATTTCTGTCTTTTTTTTTCATTTTTTCTCTAAAATAAAATATCACACTAACTCTTTTCCTTAATTCCTTGAGCAAATCTTTTAAAAACCTTAATATCATTCTGATTTCTTAAATTTGTTTAAAGTTTCCAAAATATTAACCTGAATCTAGATTTAGGAAAGATCATAGTTTCTGATAAAACCAGCAAAATTCCCTGATCACACAAATTTAGTGCAACATCAACAAAAGACAGCATTTCTTTTTGCTATTGTCTCATCATATAAGGAGTCTAAGATTTAAGAAGTCACTGTTAAGTTTATTATCACAATAAGAGAAATGATGCTTTAAATCCTAATCTTTAATGGCATTCATGTAGAAGAAACATAGTGCAGGCTAAAAGAAAAAAAGTGAAAATAACTTCCTAATTAATCCTTAAAATGATTTTAAATATAGGGATTGGGAATGAATATTTGCATTGGTTAGTAGGCAGGGAGCAAAAATTCAGCAGAAATTGCACAGAAAGCTAAATGAATGAATCCTCTCACAGTTCTTTAATACATAAAGCATTTTGAAGTTAATATTTCTTCCGCTTCCTCCTAAGTCTCATAAGGCCTAGATTATGGCTAATATCTCATGACACCAAAAGTAATACTGCAGCAGATATTAAAGCATTTTTTTCAGCTACTTATTCTATAAAATATTAATTGCAAGCCTGTGCATGTGCTGTATATAGAGGGTATTAGGTAACTGAGTTCCTGCTCAGTTCTAAATCAATAAAAGATAACATGTATAGCATCAATCATTTCTTACTCTTCCTTTACTACCTAATACAAAGAGTGTTGAGGCTTGTTTTTTTCTTAGGTAAACAGTCACTGAAATCTTTGAAGTTAAGGATTTGCTGGCTAGCCCCTACTACAAATTCTTACCTATGAAAGAGAGATTTTTTTCCAAAAGCATTTCTCGCAGCAAGACTTCATGCTCATGCCCAATAGCGCTGATAGCTTTAGATTAAGAAATGGAAGAACCAACTTCAGAAAAACATCACAGGTAAAGTAATTAATGATAAAATACATTTGCCTTCATCTGCATTTCAGAAGTGAACAACGATTTGAACTCTAAGTTATTAAATACCTTATAGGGACTTTCAGAGACATTTAGCACTTTGTGAAAATTAGACTACTGTATCATCAGCATATATTTTACAAAAATAAGACCAACTAGATCACATTTATTCAGTATAAATAAGGCTAATATTTTAATTTTTATTTTATCTCCCTCTGAAATTTAAAAGAATGTGAGCTTAAAACATGTAATGAAGTACCTTTCAATCTGCTCTTTACTGACTAGTGTAGCATTTCTCTAATTCAGAAAAGAATGAAATAAACTGCTTTTTTCTTTATATTCAGAAATTGATAGGCACCACAGCCATCTGAAACATCTCACTGTGACAAAACATCCTTTTAATTGATTTTTCAGAAGCATGAACTTAGGGAAGGATGAAATATTTTATAGTGAAGTCCTCTTCACTTCACTGACAGCCTGTTGATCCAATGTGCTATTCTTAGCAACACGTAGAAAAGTATTTTTAATGTATCCTCCTGGAGGTCAAAGTTCTGCTCTGGAAGCTTTTAAGAAGAATCTTATGGAACATCATGATAAAGGAACTTACATTAAAAACAGTTAAGTTCCTAACTCCGTTTAGAATAACTTCTGAAAATTTAAACTGCAGATCACCTTATAATTAGAGTTAATTACTTAATTTACACCAACACTTTATGCTGAACAGCAAAAATACCGATTGTATGGAATCATTGCATTTACACATACAGTTTTTATTAACTGAAACTGTGTATTATGTTAAACTCTACTAGCATTTACAGAACAAAAGGGGTAAATGAAGAACAGCAGAAATGTAAGAAAAATACTGCAAATGGAATTTATAATGCATCGTAAGCAGAAATACTTAGACTTAGTCTATAATAATACCTGTTATTGATGTATGGCAATGACCATGGGGCAAAACTTGTAAATAACCTCACAAGCCATTTTCTACTCATGCAATCTAGCAGCCTAGTTTCCCGTAAGCATCTGAACTATTACTGAAAAATAGCCTCTTGGCATTTACAAAGAGGTTGACTTCATACTTTAGTCCATGCATATACAATTAGATAGTTATATTTAAAATCAATATGCAATCCTTCAGAAGACATTATGCTTTTAAAACCTTAACTTTAAATTGATTTTAAACTATTTTATGCACCTCAAAATTAACATCTAATTCAGCAACATACTTGCAGATAATGCACTTGCACAGTTTAGCATTAAACTTTTCTGTACCAAAATGGAATTAAAAAACTCCTCATTATGCTCACTGATGTCATTGCAGAGTCAATAACTTCACTTGAACCAGAATATGAAGAGGACAGAAAAGACCTTTATAGACTGCAGGCAAGTTATTCTTAAAAACTGGTCATAACTCTACATATTCTGTTATTATTACTTTTAAACATGACACTTGCAGAAGACTATAACCAGACTGTTTGTCATAAAATATTAATCTTACATTTCTAGATGTGAAAATGATCAACAATCTTTTAAAAACTGTAGTTTATTAGATTAATCCGCTGTCATAGAGCTGTGCTTAATGTTGAAGATATTCTCAATGAATACATAAAATTATGATTAAAACCAGAAAATACAAATATAATTAGAACTTCATCCTGCTCCTGTTAAAAGTTAATGAGAGCAGGGCTGAGTCTGTAGTAGGTACCAGACAAGTATTTCTAATGGAAAGAACATATTTTACCTGGTGACTACCACATGTATCACACCTAAAAAGTGTTGTTTTTCATGCATGACTAAACATTATTGTAGCTGTTCTATCCTGCAACTGTACAGTGAAATCAGGATCTTCCCTCCGATTGCATGCAGAGATTTATGCAAGGAATCCCTAGGACTTGGGAGCCAATTGTCTTGCTAGCTGGCTCAGTGATAGGAAGTCATGATTTTGAAACTGTTCCTTTCATAGCAGACTGAACCAGAAGAGCTATTCATTCATGACTTCACTGAAGTCTGGTCTTCTTGTTAAAACCCGGTCTAGTGTAAAGTGCCCCTGCCCATGGCAGAGGAGCTGGAACTAGACTACTTTAAGGTCCCTTTCAACCCAAAGCATTCTATGACTCTATGCAAACAGAGTTAGGGTTGCAGTGATCTTTCCTAACAAATTATACTCTTAGTCTGGAATACCCAGTACCGAGAGAAGTTTCCTCAGGATTCTCACTGGATATTGAGGATCTCTAATTAACCATTCAACAGTAATTCCCCCCCCCCCCAGAAAAAACAAAACAAAACAAAACAAACAAACCCAACACCCTTAAAATTCAAGCTATATAGGGTTTTATCCTACAGCTAGACTCATTTCCTTTACGAAGAAGAGAAAGTAAAAGAACTGCATGGAATGTCAGCATTTCAAAATACTAATTGGTCAATCATACCTGAATTGCACTTGAAAACCTTCCAATTAAAACTCAGCAGAAGAGTTGAGATTGGAAGGTATCTCCAGAGATCATCTAGCCCAACTCCACTGCTCCAAGCACTGTTGTCCAGTCTTAATAGAAAACCAGACATGAATTTAAACTAATCAAAACCAAAGAGATTCAATCAGGCATACGAACGTGTAGCTACCAAACTGACAACTTCCTGTGGTCCATCTGATTTTTGTTAAACAGTGTAAGAGAAAGCTTTGCAGTGACCCTCTAGTTGATTGAATGTAAAACAGAAAAGTATGAAATGTGTTTTGTGAAGCAGAACTTTATGTCAGGTTAAAGCTAGACACATCTCTTCCACACAGCCTAAACTCGTCAATTGTGCACCTAAAATTTTATGGGAAAGGATACTGTTTGATGCAGTCCACCAGTGGTCCATAACAACAGTCATTCACAGTACACTGCAGACAAATAAGAGAAGTAGTATAGTGATGGGCAATGTGAAACCATTATAGTTAAAAAGAACCTTAAAAACAGTAATTACTTTTCTTCAAAAAGGCTATCAGATGCTGTTCAGATTTAATCACAGAAAACAAAACCTGCATGCTTTTATTCACTATAAAAGCAAGCTATTAAAAAGTGAAATGCTCCCCTCACAAATACTGCATTGCCATTTATGGTGCACCCTGACCTCACTGATAGTTTACGATGACAGTAATTAAATGAGGTTTAAAATCTTTTACTCTGCTAGACAGATAACAGCACCGCCACAGGAAAAAAAAAAAAAAAAGAAAAAAAAAGAAGAATAAGAAAAGACAACTGTGATTAATACCTGATAGACTTGATTTGCCAGAACTCCATCTGGAATCTGAGAAGGGTCCCGTAGCATACTATTAATAAGTGTTTTGGAGGCTAAAGCAATAAGGAATAAAAACATACAAAAAACCTGTTAGCTCAGTTATCCACTTGGCAGGAAGAGAGACACTTTTATAAAAAGAAAACATTAATGATGTAGATAATTTTGAAAATTATCAAACCAACAACTACAAACTTTGTAGCTACTTAACCCATTCTGATACGATTAAAAGGCTTGAAACACCAAAGGATTGTATTAGCACAGGGTGAAAGCAGGCCCTTGTCTACTTAATCAGTTTTACAGGACAGTTTGTGCTTCAAAAGCATCTTGCAGTTCCTAAGAAAAGTGCTTAGTATAAAGAAAATGCAACTCAAAATAACAACCAAAGCCTATGAGAACTTAAGGAAGAAGGTATGAAAAATTCAAAACAGCCTCTAAAAACAAGGTTTGGTCTGAGGATTCCAGTTTAGTAGTTTTCAAATTTATCTATTTACTTATTCAGTGTTGACACGTTTATCTCACTGTACTTAAAAGCTGGTAAAAGGCTTGCTGTGCTATTTTCAAATGTACAAGACACAAAAGAAATCAGAAGTGAATTTAGGAGTATTTATCAGTCTTTCATTCACTGAGACTGATACAACAACAACAAAAAAAACCCAACCAACCGTAAATCAGGAGATGCCTTTATGTTCAAATAGGTCTTGCAAGCACAGGCATTGCTGTCTCTCCAGATGCTTAATCTGGGTAGCTGCATACACCAATCACTAAAAAAGGTGGAAAAACTATTCTAGAAAAATGCCCTCTAAAAAAAAAATCACACATTTCATTTTATGATTTCTTAGAGAAAAAACAACACTGCTGCACAAGCATAAGCTGCCTCCTTCCTGGGAACAACTGCTGACAGAGTTCAGCTGGTGGGTATATTTATACCACTGAATCCATAAATGTAGACTAGGCTTGAGACTAGCAAGGTTCCTGCTTTACCAAAGATTTCCTGTGTTACTTCAGGCAAATTCTTTTAACCTGGGTGTGCTTCACTTGTGTAAACAAAGTGAAAAACTGCTCTCTTCCTGTTCTTAATTTTCATTTTGTCCCAATGTGAGGACAAAGCTCTTCAATGATTGAACTGAAAGTCTCAGATATCACTGTGAAAAGGGTCCTGGAACCTGTGACATGAAGGGATCTGCCATATAAGCCACAATTTTGCCATATAAGCAACAATGAATGTGTGTAAACACACTGCTGAAAGCAAAGGAGACTCTCATTTTAATATTCTCCCTGAATGTTGTCTCCTAAAAGCATCACAGTCAATTGAAAGTAGTATTCTCAAGAAAATATTTTGTTTAGAAAACTATATCGTAATGCAAATGAATATACAAACCAAAATCAGTTTAAAGGCTATGCAAGAGCTACAAAGATTGGCATCATCACAAGCAGAAGCAAAAGTTCCTGCAAATATTTTAAAAAGAATGATATACCAAACCACTATGTAAAGCACTTCCAACATACAACATAAAGTGTATATAAACACTTCCAGACTCATCATGGCATATTACATATTTGAATCTTATGCATCTCATGTGAAATAAGCATTTCTTTTGTAAATGAATAGTAAGAATAAATACACATTTTACTTTAGCTTTTGCACACTGTTAAAATTGCATTTTGTACACAGGATAAAAACTTTGAAAATATGAATCAGAAAGCAGTGTATATATTTCCTTTAGTAACACTAAAAATGAAAATATCTTTTTAGTAGGTAGCAATAATACACGAGTAACAGTTTGTCAATAGTGAGGTTGATTGAATGGTAGACTAATGAAGAGTGTTAACTGAGGAAGACTGAGAATTCACTGTTTTCAAGGGCTACTGATTTAAGTATCATGACTTGATTATGAAAAAAGTAAGCTATTTTATGACTGATGAATAAACCAGCAAAACCCCACGGATTCACGTTAGGGAAATGCTTAACTGGACACTACCATGAGTAATGAGTTACAGGTTCAAAATAAATGTCCTGTATTTCTGAGACTGCCAACTTCAGTTTCTCAATGGAGGTTATCAGACGTCCTACTCTTTACCTGTATCAGAATAATAATGAATTGACATAGTGAATTTTATATAATGCTGATGTCACACTGGTTCTACAAGTTTTTAAATTAAGCCCTCAGAAGAAAACGCATCAGACAAACCTGACTGCTACACTAGCTTTTAACATATTATCTTTCTTGCTTATATAAACATTACCTACTTATGTTATGTCCTGAAAAATCAAAAAAAAAAAAAAAAACCAAAAAAAACCCCAAAACCAAC
>JBCJKH010077364.1:0-7500 GCA_039877255.1 Loriculus beryllinus | reverse complement strand
TTTACAGAGCTTGACCCTCATTTAATTTAATGACAGAAATTTCGGAGCATAAGATTAAGGCTAAATGAATACAAGCTTCAACAGTAGACTGAGAAAAAGAATTTTGTAAGTGAAACATTCTGTCTACAGAATCGTTTACCAATTTAAAAAAAACCCTAACTGTAAACTGTGCAATTCTTGATACTGACCACAAACAAACAGTTCTGTAATGCGAGAGCAACTAGGGAAAGCACTGAGGAAAAAGAGAATCAGTCCTGAAGCAAGGAGAAAGAAGAAAGTTCTTCAGAAATGTAGATGAAATTCTGGTCTGAGAACTTAAGACAAGCAAGAAAGACTAGAGACTTGAAGACAGACTTGGGAGCAATTGTATTACTAAAGATTCAAAATATTATTTAAAAATTATTTTTAAAATGTGTTTCTATTACTTGAACTTTCAGTTTTTATCCTTCCTAAAGAAAACAACAACAGAGAATAGACACAGTAACAAAAAAGAGTACTTTACATTGAAACTCCCTGCCTAAAATTAAATCTGAATTATGCAATTCCACTGCTGAAAACGTGAAGAATTTGGGGCTTAGCATTTAGAAATTATACTTTCAGAGAAACTAGAGTCAAGTGCAAGTTAGAAAATATTCCCAAATCACAGCATCCAGTAATATATAGTGGAAGAAACTGGTCAGGTATTTATACATTTTACTAGTCTATAAATAGGCTGAAACAAGTTTTTGAATTCCCTAATGACTGACTCTAATTAGGATGAAGAAGAAATGACTTCGAAATATCACAAGACTTCTTATAACTGGTACCTCCCCCCTAGACTCCCCTGGAACCACTACATTCATTTCTGTGACCCTGTTTAAAAAATGTCTACTGAAAATATGAGGAATTCAAAGACAGAAAAAAATCAATGGTGGCCTGAAAAAAAACTTATGAAGCTTGGGCAAATTAAATATTTATTTTAGAAGGCACAAAAAAAGGGGGGACAGTATATCATGAAGTGCATACTGCAGAGAATTGCTGTCCCCTCACATGCCACCCCATAAAAATACTGCTTGCCAAAATGGCCTGTCCTATCTACTGTCAAGAACAGGATCTTAGCCTAAGCAACAATACCTAGCTGGTTTTGTCACTTTCTGAAGGACAACATGTCTCCTGGCACCTTTACTGTTTTCCTACCTTTCTGTATGATGGACAGAAGCAACATTTCATCTAGTAATTGTGGGGGACAGAATTGGGAGAAACATATTCTCAGTGAATTTTTTTAATCTATCATGACTAGGGCTGCATTCATAGCTCCAGCAACTGTTATCTGAATTAAACAAGTTAATGACTGAGATCACTAACTGAGATGGTATGACAACTATCACATTAATACACAGTGTGATTCAGCGAAAAAAAAAAAAGTAATTAGACAAGTAATGCTGTAACTGCATGATGGTAAAAACTACCATTTTACCAAAGATCTATTCTGGCACATACTTGAGCACCAGATGATAAACTAAAAGCATATCTCATCCGATTTTTAAAACAGTTTGAAGGAATCTTAGCTACAACAGCTAGATACACGCATTACACAGGGAACAGTGATTTGAAAAGAAATTAATCTACATTCCTCAATACTCTCTTGACTCATTTTCACAGGAAGACTGCAGAAAAAGGCCTTTTAGCCAAGCAGTGTAAGACTGTACTTAACTACTCCAACAGGACTCACGCTTTAAGAAGTTATATGTACTGGGAAGTGTAGAATGGAAGAACTAGAGATTCTTTTCAACAGCCTACTTGAGACTATGCAGTGAACACAGAGCCCCCACTCCCACCTGCTCCTCGTGAAAGGCACATTTCTTTCACTTTGTCCTCTCTAACAAATACAGAACATTTATATATGTATACTGAAACAAAATAGAGCAAAACCCACCAAACTACACTTCACTGTAAATGGTTCTCCACCTTGGGAGAAAAAACAACCAACATATACCAGATGTGCAGTCACATAGCTTTACACACTACAGGAAGGCATTCAGATTAGTAGGACAAATGAAGGATAAGCTCCTATACAGAATAAAGTAAATTGCAGGGAGAAAAGGACTAGATTTCAGTATTTTTTTTAACCACCCCAAACAATGTTGTTGAGCCACAAAGAATTTTTGGGAGAGGCATTATTGCAAATTTTATGTACACAAATAATAGATCAAAGTCAACTAATAAGTCTTTAGAAAGAGTAAGCAATCAGTAAAATAACCTGCACATCATGTGGACTGGAAATATATTCCCTATTTCACTGGGGAAAACTATTGGGAATAGTTTTAATTTTTCATTAAGAAGAAGTACTATAACCCATTTATTAAATATGTTTTGAATGGGTTCCATCCTGAACTAAGGTCAAAATACAATTTCTAAATTCTCAAGTTGTGACGTAAGATTGGCTTTATTGATCTTCAGCATGATTTGTAGGAGCCCCCAATCATGATTTTGACAGTTTTATCATATAGTAATAGACTTCCTTTTAGATAATTACAGTTATCACCTTCAATTTCAATCTTTTGTAAGACTTTTCCTTAGATAATCACACTTAGATCATGTTTCTTTCTTTAGTCAAACACATACAATAAACTTTGGATAACAGCCCTGATTATTTTAACACAATAATTTTAGAGGCTTACCAAAACAAGTTCAAGGGTTAATTATACAAGACAACTTTCATCTTTAAAATCTGTCACAAAATTTGTTTTATAGATAATGAGCATCTACTTCAGGGAAACAAAAAGCAGAATACACAATGTTAACAGACCACAAAATTTACTTAAAGTTGTTAACTTGTATACGCCTCGTGTTTCAATTTATACTTCTTTCTCATCCTACCACCATCCTACCACTCCTGTCAGCAGCCTCAATGTGTCTTCCTAATAACCTCCCCATAGGTACCAGGAGAATGCTCTTCATCCTCCCATGAAATCATCTCTTCTCCCAGCTGAACAAGCATCAGTTCCTTCAGTATCTTCTTGGAGGGCAAGTGCTCCAGCCCAGACACCATCCTAATGACCCCCCAGTGAACTCTCCTCAGCTGATCAGAGTCTCCCTCGCACACCTGTGGTTTAACACAGACTCTCAGAGTTGTGGTGTTGACCTGCAACCATGAAGCAGCATGATTGAGAAGGGCAGGGATGATATGTCTTCCCCTCCTGCTTAAGGATTATACATACTCTTTTTGCAGGTTCTGGCCTACCTAATGTTTAACTATTCATTTAAAAATCAGAAGAGATCTCAGCTGGCAACATGATGCTTTGTTGACGTGCTTATTTTCTTGTGATTTTCAAACAGTGGATTCCAATCTCCTTAGTCAAAGAAATGATTAAACTTAGGTATTGCTTGCAGGCTTTATCATCTTTCGGAGAAAAGGATCCCAAAAAGAAAGAAAGAAAAAAGAAGCTTTACTTTAGCTAAAAGGTTGGAACACCTAACCTAAGGAGAGATTTCAGGGTCATGGATCCTACATGTAAAAAACAAAATCCTGAAAGTAGCCCTTACTATATTGTTTTTCATTTGGTTTCAAATGCTATTTCAACTGCTTTTCAGTGTTTTCTTTGATGTTTTTCATTAGCTGCTTAAGACAGTTCTGAGGGTGTCAAACATTTGGATCTCTCTTTCAGATGACTGCATTTTGTTGTATAGCCAGCTTTTTGACTGAGATGTCTCAGTAACACCCTTCAGGTACTGCATTCAGCACATTTTTTAGCTTTAATGTTTTTTGCCCAAGCAGAGACATTCAGAAGTAGAGCAAAGTTAAGTCATGCAATGTTTTTTTAGGTCCTTCAATGCAAAGGACATGGATGGTGTAGTTGCAGGACAAAGTTGGCGTCAAGATGTTCCAGGGATTCAATGCTTCTGCTTTAGCAGAGTGCTGCATATATGCTATGGGAATGTTTGAAGAGAAGTTTAAATTGGCTTGGTTTGCTTTTTTTAAATTGGTTTATCTGCAGTGAAGGGAATTTTCAGAGAAGACAGCAAGGCCCATTCCCACTGCTATTCATAAGTTACACTGAAGTAGCAATATTTACAGAGATGCTGGTGACCCCGCTATAGAAAGAATGCATCTCACACTGAAGGATGTTTACCTCCTGTAAGATTGAAAACATCCATTTCTATAAGCAGAAACAACTTACTTTAGCTGAGGGCAATGATCTAAAATATGAGATGACACTGGTCAAGTAGCTCACTGATGTGCCATGCTCAACAGCAAACATGCTCCTTGTCTACCTAGGACACAGGCTTTCTCTATATATTCTACAAAGAGAAGCTGGAATAGTCCAAAGAAAAGTAAGTTTTAAGATTTGAAAGCAAACAGCTTTTCTCAGCAATATTGGCTCAAGAAAAATTCCCTCCACCATCAATTTATCAGTGTACTACTGTGGTTGCATTCATCAGACATTTATACAGAAATGGGAAAACTGCGCCTTGCTCTGTGTTACAGAAAAGCTACTGAATTTCCTCTGAAAAAGTGGACAATAGACTCACAAAGGTTAAAAAGAAAAATTGCCCTTCATTTTGTGTTCATCCATTTTTTGCTCTTCTAGCTTAAAGAGGAAGCAGGGAATAAGTACATGTGGATTCAGAAGTGTCTAGCACTCATAAATTCATGTCTGTCAAGTGTAAGACTGAATCCCTGTCTTTGCTTTGACATAAGCTCTCCATAGTACCAGGGCCAAGTTAATTAACCTGTTCATGGTTCAACTGTTTCATTTGTAAACTGGAAGTAGCATTTGGACCAAAACTCAAGCATGACTAGTGAACAAGCTAGCATTTCAAGATCATCAATAAGGCGGTGTGTAGTGATTAGAAACCTGGTCATGTCACCATCATTCACTTCAGTTGTGCATTCTGATCAGAATAAGTGGAAATTAAAACAAATATTTCTCTCACATACTACAGAAAGACCAAAGATGCTGACTTCACTAAATTAACATCTGTATTAATGTTAAAAGTGGTCATATGAAAACCATTCATTTGCCTTATAGCCTCAGCCTCCTGATTCTGTAGCACTGTGCTTTTTTCATCCAAGAGTTAACTGGATGAAAATAAGCTGCTCAAATATATCCAACACTGGAACTCTAGAACGAATTCCCAGTTTCTTCAGCCATTTTCACCTGTAAGAGGAGTTTGCTTTGAATACCAAGGTAAGAGACCTACTCTGTAACAGCATTCCTACATGACAAGACTATTACATGACATTAAAAAAGCAGCTTGTTAACAGTCAATCTAATGGTGAATTAAAAATAGTTCTTCATTCCTAAAATGAGAACAAGTTAAATACTGACAGGCAGATCAAAAAAAAAAATGGAGTGCACTCTAATTTCAAGGGCAGAATCTATTCTGGACATACAAGCAGAAGAATCTTTTGTTTCTGTTTTGAGAATTTGTTTACATTAATAAAATAAACCTGCGTTGAAAGCTGTCCCTATACTACTGGCTTTCCATTTTCACCAAAGCAACTAAAGGAGCGTAGATGTTTCCCAGTCAAGAAGAAGATAGACAGTAATGAGGTGTATATATATATGTATATATTTTTGTTCCAGAGAGGGACCTTCTACTTCTGGGAGCACAGCTGAAACACCTGGTATACTTCCTATTCCTGCCTTTGTAAAAATATGCTGAATTATCAGTATGAATTCAAAGAAGGGAAGATGGAGAAATGGAAAAATTTAGAGTAACTTCAAATGCTTGCTTAGAAATACTATCATTGGTCAGTATTAATGTTAACACTTCCTAAAGACTCTGTGTTTAATATGTTTGCCAATACAAAGAAACTGTAATTTATGCAATTTAATCTTTTTGAGCAGTGAAATCAACTGTCAGTCATTAGAATGCAAACTTAATGGACCACAGTCAGAAGTCACCCAACAAAATACTAATTGGCTTGAGGAAAATCTCATTCATGTGGAAAAACACTCTCAAAAAAAGTATAACACAACATTGCCAAGACCTACTGTGCACCTCTAATTTTTACTAGAAGGCAGCCTACTGCTATTTAAGTTTTTGTGTATTCAGTAGACATAAGTGAAGACTGTGCTCTATTCAAGACTTGTTTTTACAAGCGGCAATATGTTGCATTTAGCATTTTCACAGCATGAAAGGCTAGTGATTGGCCCCGTTATATGTCTAGATTTCTTAGGCACACAGCAAATTCTCTTAAATGTGCTGCATTTTTACTTAACTCCAGGTTACCAGCCTGAAACCAAAACCTTTCTTTTATGGTCTTGCATTAGAATATTCTGATAATTAATCAATGGTAATATACTTCTGAAAGATGAAGCGTATTTCTTCCGTATATAAATCAGGTAGCAAACACATTGTAATAAGGAAAAAAAGTGAAATAAGACTGATTCAAATATGTATTTTACTTCCTGGAGACTGAAGCAATTTGAAATTCTTGTGTAAAGAGCTTCTTCAAGTTGAAAAGAACTTCTAAAAGCTAAGAATGAAAATTTTCTAGCATAGGCGATATAACTTTAATTTTATGTATGCTAAGGATTGTTGATACACAAGGAACTCACATTTAGATAGTGTTCTCAGAGCCAATACATTATTTATGTATGCTGTGTAAATACGCAAGACAATGTTGAAGTCAGAGGTTTGAATAAGCGTCTGTTATACATAGTTTCTAAAATTTAATTATTATAGTTACACTGTGCAATTTGTAATGCCACAGAATGCTTGTTTTAGAACTGCGTTCTAATTCTTGATTTCCATTTCTGCCTTTACTTGGCAAGTGGACTGCAGATGGGTTTCAGAAATGAAGAAGTGATGGATACTAGCACTGCTCTGCTCAACTTGATCACATAAACCGTACCTCATTGTTTTTTTTTTTTTTAAAAAAAAACAATATTCTGTAGAAAGTTGCTTATTCAATACCTAAGAGAAAGTAGAGGAAGATGGAAGAATATTCTGACCTTATGTACATGTTGCCATTATGGTAATAAATAGCAGTCAGTCATACAAAAGAAGCTTGAGATTGTATTTTACATTATTTTCTAAGTGTAAATAAAAAGATGGCAGAAAACGTAAGATTAAAAAAATGTGTAAGTTTTTCCACTTTTTCCTCTTTACAGAGTTGCAATTAAGAATTTCTATTCCTGTTTAACATCTTTACCAATGATCTGGAGAATGTAAAAGACTATATTTTCCTTCAGTTCACAGATGAGCTGCTGAGAAAAAATCAAAGGAAAAAAGAGGCTTATAAAAGGTGGAAGCAAGGACAAGTGGTCTGGGATGAATACAGGGATGATGTCCGGGAAGCTAGGGACCAGGCGAGGAAAGCAAAGGCCCAATTAGAACTAAACTTAGCTAGGGATGTTAAGAATAACAAGAAGAGATTCTATGGGTACACTGCGAATAAAAGACAGACTAGGGACAACGTAGGCCCCCTCCAGAAACTATCGGGTGAACTGGCTACACAGGATTTGGAGAAGGCTGAGGTTCTGAATGACTTCTTTGCCTCGGTCTTCA
>JBCJKH010077358.1:3678-15004 GCA_039877255.1 Loriculus beryllinus | reverse complement strand
AATTAATTGAATACAGACTAAGTGGTGTGTGGAGGTAACTGTTTATGAAGGAAAAAAAAGTTAAACCTAAATGTAAAAATTAAAAGCTGAAGGGGAAGACTGATTGCATTTCAAGTAGAGCACCTTTATTTCCAGCAAAACCTCTGCTGTTTCTCACCATTTTGGAAAGGTTTCTGATGACAGAATGGATTGTTTTTTCTGTTGCACTCCTTCCTTCAGCCTGTCTCTGAGCAGTTGTTGAAATAGATTTAAATGTGCAAATGGTGTTTTGAATAGAATCTGGAAATTGTAACATCAGAAATGACACAGAAAAAAAAGCTCATTAAAATGGGAAAGAATGCAAGACAGAGCAAGGAACTGCGAAAGCTGTGAGAAGGAAAAACTCCTTCTGGTGTTCAGTGTAACAAAGGCTTAGTTCTTTCTAGAACTTCAGACATTTATGCTCACTGGTATTTGTATATCACTCAATGTTTTTTCAACGACAATGATACACATGAGGCTGGTACATATTTCTTCATGTACAAAAATCATTTTTCCAGAAAGCAAGCTCAGGTCTCGAGAGTCAAAACACTCTCTGATTTAATTCAACTGATACACAGTTTTCAATGGAGAATTTTTGTCCATATGCTGGTTATTCAGCTTAGCAAGCTGTAAAGTATTTTTTCATTTTGGTTTGGTTTTTTTTTAAAACAACCAAAAATCTTCAAAAACTGTGTACCCAGTATGAATATGAGGTAATTCACCAATATCTGTAGCAAAGTGATAGAATATAAATCCAATCTCCATGTCCCTCCACAAACCTGTGAACTAATTCCTGAAAAATTGTGCAGCTACCTCCAAAATTTAAGGAGTTTTGCTGATCCATCAGCACCAGCTCTTACTTATAATGTGTTTGCATAAATTCCTTGTCTGCTTGGACCTGTTCCTTTCCTAGTTTATGCATAAGCTATCCTTGAAGACAATATTATATAAACTTGATGTCTAAGGTCCAAGGTAGTTACTGGGGGTCAACATTATTTCTCCTTTCTCATCTGGATGAATGGCAAGACTGCTGTCTTCTAGGGTGATTGGATATAGAGAAATGTCAGACTTACATTTAGAGACCCAATAGCTTTGTGGATGACATAAAATTAAGATTTTTTACGCCTTCCATAAAGAAAGCAAATAAGTAACTCTCATCCAAGTTCACAAAGACTTCTGTTAAGATGGCACTGTCATAAGAACTTTGTGTTAGATTTTAATAAACTATCTTACAAGCCTTAGACAATTAGAAATAATTTCTCTAAGACAGCGGGGAACACTGAGACTGGCACCTCTGGCTTCTTTAGTAAGAGTAAAAAGCTGAGTGTATCATCAAAGAAGGCTTCACTGGGCTCTGATTTCTCTGAAATTGAGGTTCAACTGACTATTCACATTGCCTGATTTTCTCATAGAGGTACTTAACATATTGTACTGAAAATCTGAGCCTGTGAACAACAAAGGTTTGGATAGACAACACTCAGTATAGAAGCTCTGCCTGGAGAAATAAAATTCTAGCCAGAACCTCATTCACTGGATCCTCACAACAAGAATACAGAGGGGAGAAAGTGAGTGGCTATGTGATGAAAATTAAAAACACCAGTATATTCAAAAGGAAACAAAGGCTTAACCAGATCCCTCAGCAGCCCTGTCCTCACAACAGATACGATGCTAGTAAATTTGACTAAAATAAAGAAAGAAATTATATTTGCCACAAGGGGACACTGAATTGTTTCAACGTAATCATTCCTATTTCGCTGCTGAAGGTTGCTGATAAAGTAACAATTGCATAATAATTAACCAATGTTAATAACATTTACCATAAACAACTGTAGCAAGGACTCAGCTTTGACAGACTCATGTCTGGCTGTTCAAGAAGTCTGCCCTGAAAATGCAGGCAGACTCTGATGCACTGTCTCTGATAACTGTCACAGTTGGGATGCTCTTCACATCCTTTCAGGCATTTGTCTACACAGCATACATGTCCTCACCCCTCAAACATAGGGCAACTATCTGGACATAATTATTCATCAGTCATGTATTTCCCCATAATCCAGAAAATTCTTCTGCTCTCTCTTTGGGTACATGCTTTTGAATATTTGTTTTTTTAAGAGTTTCAGCTGTATCCGGGTTTGTTACTTTGACAACAACGTAATGCAAGACTTGTCCTTATAAAAGGTGATCCACATTAAAACGACCTACTCACTGGTAAACGTATTCCACTAAACAAAATATTTCTTCAATGTGCTTATGAAACAGCTGAATAGGAACAACAGAAAAAGTTTCCAGAAGACTGTCTTGAGTCAATTATATCACAGGCTACAGATCTGTTTCAAGGGTTCCCTCTCCCATTTTCAACTCATCAAGAGTTTTGGAACCTTGACAAACTGCTTGAGCTGGAATAGCAGGTACCAACCATATCCTTCAGCAAATCTCCCTTCTATTAAAAGAGGAGAACATGTAAAAACCATGTTGCTCCCACAGTTCTTTAGGAAAGGAAAGAAAGCATTCACTCTCTCCCCTGAAATAAAATCCAACCCAACTAAGCCAAAACCTGACCACACTATTAATTAGATCAATCTCCTTGCTACTTTAATTAGAAGTACATGGAAGAATATCCATGACACATTTACGAACTGAGGATTCTCACATCTAGTGTTAGGCACTCAGAAGACTTGGTAAAGCATAGAAAAAAATAATATATTTCTTTTCTTGTAAGACTCATTTAGTTGCAAAATGTGCAATGTCTGAGGCTCTGTATATCATATTTTTTGCATGTATAAGTTGAAAATAAATAGTTTTCAAACTTCCTGAATTTTAACAGTGTTTCATAAGTTTTGGCTCCTCAAGAAATTATCATTCTATGATTCTATGATTCTATTTTTGAAAGGACAGACTATGTACTTTGGCCTTTCTAAATTGAACCACTAATACAGGCAGTAACCTCTGCCAATGCTTCTGTCTTTCAAGGAAGCACTCACATGTTGCAAGTTGTCTATCTGTCTAAAGAACGGCCTTTTACTACTCTACAACATAACAAAAATTGAGCCACAGCTGGAGAGTAAGGTTCTTTTGGTTTTTGTTTTTGTTTTTTTTCTTCATTGCCCTTTGTGCACTGAGAAAACTTATTTGAAACTACTTATATGTTTCTAATCTTTTTTTTTTTTTTAATTTAAAATAGTTTACATTCTGGTTTTAGTTCAGCTTTACAGTGCCTTATTTGGAATAGACTAGACATTTTAATTTAGGGAACAAAAAGGTCTCCATGACAAAATTTCAAGTACAAGATTAATCTAAAGAGGAACTTGATACAGAACAATTGAATTTCAATGATTAAATTTAATAAGAAGAAAATGGAAATGGAAAGAAAATGGAAAATGGAAGAACTTGGCTTAGATAATGTGCTACTTAAAACAAGTTCCAAATTATGCCATCTCAAAAAAAAAAAAAAAAACAAACCAAACAAACCAAAACCCAATCTATTTTAAAAGACATTTTGTTTTCCAAATTGTGATTAGGAAAAGTAATTTTATTCCAACATACATCAAATGAAATACCTTAGACTTCTTTTCTTTAACATGCCAAACATTAATTCCATTCTGCTATTTAGCATTTAAAATTGTTTCCATAGGCTTTTATTTTACATCAAAAATATACACCTATTTCCATAAGCTTTTATTTTACATCAAAAATATAAACCAGGTTTACTAAACAAAAAAAAAAACAAAACCAACCCAAACCACAAAAATTCCAAATCTGATGAAAGGTCAGGCATTATTCTAACATTGAACACTAAGTAACATTTAGGTAGATTAGGTGCTGTTTCTTTAAGCCAGTAATGAACACTGTATCTGTTAACATTGTTTAAAAGGAACACAGTTGTGAAAGTAGCAAGGATGTGACTTTCAAAGACAAATTTCATAAAAGAATATAAGCATTGGTGGTCATTTTTGATAGGAAAGTTGTACTGCTTACAATTGTGTAACAAATCAAAAATTCCTAAGAAAAATCCCACGATGAAGGCTTTGTTTTCTAAGGTCTATGAAAGCTTCATGTATCTTGAAACAATAAGGGAAACCGTATGTGTACTAGGCCTTAATTTATTGCTTTGTTAAATGAATTGCTTCCATACAGCTTTCCTGCCATTAAGATGTAAATGTGGGAAATAAATAAAAAGTGGAAGCTGAAAATATTGTAGAAAAATTCATCCCTAAAGGAGGAAGCTGAGAAGTGTTTCTACCACCTGTGAGGTATTAGCAGCAAGTTGTGAATAGATCTGATAAAATTAGCATGTATTGGTAGGATAATGCAGCTGTTGCAATGTAACTTTTGGCTCACATGAGGCTTATTCATAATCTATTTTTATGATTTCCAAAATCCAACAAAAATGAAAACAGGACCACTGTCTAATTGTTACCATACTGCTGATTCACAAGTTATTTGCAGTTATTCCCTCTTCTTCCACCCCCCCACCCCTCTCTGCTTCTTCCATAGCCCTCTTTCCTCCAGCCCTTGGATGCTTCTAGTTATAGCATTTGATTTCTAAAATTAAACTTAAGTCCATCTTAAAACTCACAGTTAAGAGAATTTGGACAAATGAAATGCCATTTAAAACATCCTGACAGCATCCCTTTCCTGTGCTGTTCCTTTTCTATATTCCTGCAGAGTATAGCTTCTTCATTTTTTAAGTGTTTATTGTAATGCAGAATTTAATTTCATGATTTTCTACTTTTTTATTAATTTTTTAAAAAAACTTCAGATATTTACTTCTCTTATCATTTTGCATATGCAAGAAAGCACAAATGAATTTTGCATATGACTGACTACAGCTATTCAATGCATGCTGACATGACTTGAAATGAAACAAATATATTTCCAGCTAAAGGTGAGAAATGAACCTAGAGCTTCTATAATTGTTCATTGTAAGATTATTACAATAGACCAATGATTAAATTTCTAAGCTTTGCTGCATATTCCCAATTGTAAAGTTCCATTTTATGATCTGTGTGCCTAAGTAATTCCACAAATAATTTGCCTGTTTTCTCATACCTTCTTGATTTACCTGCTAATTCACATCTGGATAATTTTATTGGAACGTAAAGTTCTGCTTAGCTGTCTTTTTATTCTTCTATTGGGCCCCTAGCAGACATCTAAGTTCAACAGGCACCATAAAAAATGTGTAGTCCATGGATTTAGCTCATGCCTGAACTGCAGTCACCTAGTTGTGAAAGTCTTCCTCTCGTTATTACTAGTGTCCTAAGAAAATCAGTCCATGTAGCAGGTACTTTATATGAAAAAAACCTGTACGATCTATAATCTGATCCACAGACACCAATTGCAGTTTTATCATTGGCTATTTCTAGGTTTACGTCACCATTGGCAGGTACATATACACATAAAACTTAGACCATGCTGAAATCTAAATCAAAGAAAAGGACTAGTTTCTGGGTTCTTACTGTCTTGCAGGTTTCATATATATATAGCACCCAAGAGCAATTCAGATTCTATGCCATGTGAGAAAACACCTGAACTTGGTCTCACTTGATCTACACATTTACAAGCCTGAAGAGCCAGTTATATGCACTGGTTCAGAAGAGACAGAAAGACAAATGTTTATCCACTTCATGGAAGCACTGCAGGGAAATTGTAAGCAAATACTGTAGTAGTTTCACTATTTCCAAATGCTTATTCTGTTCTATTTTCATCTTACTAAAATACTTAATTTCCCCTACAGAGTCATCTGCAAAAATTCATTTCTGATCTCCTTGGTTCCCTTTTTGGGTAGTTTGTGTATTCCAATGTCTGTGTCCTATTTAGTTACTTGTATAGTGCATTGTTTTGCAGTTACATTAACACTCACAGTTTAAAAATGCAAAGTCTGTTCACCAGCTTTCTTGAGCCTTTGCCCAAAGCTATTTCTTGTACACTACCAAAAGAAAAGAAGAAAGAAAAGGTTTCTCTGTCCCGCTTTTTTTGTTTCAGTGTGGGTAAACCAAAAATTGGATCTACTGTTAGGAATGATCTTTCCTAGACATAGTTAAGCCTTTAAAAACATTAAATAACTAATGTTGTTGTGAAAATTAACTAGAATTAAATATACAATATTCTCATAGCTTTGACCTTTTGGAAAGTATAGAAAAATCCTTTGAGATGTTAAATGGGATAGTTCTTAAAGAGATCTCTCTTTTGATTTTTGGTCTCCAGATGTTTCAGATGTTAAATTCATCTTTTACGTGTATTTCTTTCTAACAGTATGGGTTCAGTGACCCTTTTTGAATGAAACATAGTACTTCACTGAAACGAAGGCTTTGAACTCACTTCCACTGCAAAATTAATAAAACTGCTAACTAATTCAAAAGTTAAAAATATATTCTACAGATATACTAGTTGGAATTGAATGTTTTCAATTACATAGTGCATTTAATTATTGCAAAGTTAGCAATGATTTTGTCTTACTGTCATGAATGGATGTGGAAAATAATTTATACTGATGACGTATTTGCTAATAATTAACACTTTTACACACAAAAGTATTCATATAAAAATACTGCTTAATCTCTCCAACGAATATGAAGAAAGTTTGTATACTTGTCTACCAACATAATTCCTATTAATTGTTTAAGAAGGGATTCAAGTTCAGTCCATTACATTTCAAAAACTTGAACAAAATAATATGAAATTAATCTGAGGAAATCACAACCTATCCACAGGTACTGGGTGAAGAAAAGCAGACTCTTTGTATGAAAAATAAATTATTCGTCACACAGATCTCACTCTTATAAGGGAATGTCACTACATACATAAAGGCCTAATCCAACATTGTTTAATACTCTCTGAAAGGAAGTGCACAATCATCAGTCATTGACTTCATGCCCTTAACATTTCCTTGTCCAACAAATCACATTAACTATATTTGTATTTGAGACACAGATAGCTATTTCGTTCCATGGAGCTTAGTAAAACACTCCTAAGGTGAAGCTAAGCAGATGTTCAGGTTTTGAGAAGCTCATGCCTGTTTGCAGTACTAAGAGAAAATTAAATGAATGAAATAAATAGCTCTTACTTATCAAGCAACAAGCTCTTGCCTAGAAATACTGTGAGAATAATTCCCTTATAAGAAACATTTGTATTGACAATACTTCAGAAAGATCTTGTTAGAACATATGATGTGGATATGTCTGAATTACAGCATTTTAGACAACATTTTTTAACTAAAGCGCACTATGCTGAAGAGCTTTACACGTACATCAAGACCAAAACTGCTTTGTAACATGGCATGCTGGTTTTTATTATCCAGTAAGTTTTGATAAGCAGTTCTTTTATGCGCTAGAAAAATGAAGATCAAGATTATCTCACCTAGTTCAGTGTTTCAAAATTTCAACATTATATTGTTCCAGTACTCCTAGATTTGCCTTCATGGCGTAGAAAGGGAAGTGGAGAAATGGTTATGATGCAGTGTCTTGAGTTCTCTTCATCATAGCAACAAAGGGGGAGTTTCTGCCTTGCTGGGAAGCAAGGTCTGGAGGGAGGTAAAGTTGTGAGTAGACCATGAACTGCTTCCATCTATCTGCAGTTGTTGGAGACTGTGGGATGGGTGTTCTGCAGTCTGTGAGGAAAGATCTGCAGTGGAGAAGAGCTCCTTTTTTTGGCAGTAGAGACAGTTTCCAACACCTACAAAGTATCAGAATTGGAAAAAGGACTTAAAGGCATGTAAGCCTCCCTGTCTTTTAAGTTATGATTCTGTGCTTTGGCTCTGAGAAATGTAAAAGAGGTTTCCAAAATCAGAAAATATCATTTTCACAGTACTTTCTGTAAAATGTAATAGTGTTTACTAATTCAGATTCATGGTGCTAAACAAGTATAAATTATAGATTACCTCGTGGGCCATAAATTACACTTACCTGTTATTTTAATTCTTTAGAAGTGCTACCAAACAGACCTTACAAAGGGTATATATTTAATCAGTTCTGAACATACTGCCAAATGTGAAAACAATGAAAGAAAACTAAGAACAAAATGCTATGGTTAACACCAAAACTATTTGGGATATTTTTTAGTGTCTTCAGTACCTAGCAAAAGAACTGATAGCACTGTCATCAAAAGTGGGTGCTTTCTTTCAAGCAGAATTCAAAACCTAAAGTCTCCCAAATCACTCACTTCAGAAAACTTTAACCCAAAACATTTTATTTGGCTTCAGAACATAGAAACACTTACTGTATTCAACTCCTGAGACTATACTAAGGTCAAAATGCAGTGATAATTGTGATCAAGGATTGAGGTTGCCAGCTCTGCTTGCTTAGAAAGAATAATTCCTAAGAGACCTCATTTCTCTCTCTGACTTGGACTTTAGCTTTTTCTCCTGAACCTTGAAATGAAAATTTCCAGTTGGTAATGACTATGAATATACTTACAGCAACTACAAAAAAAAAATACAGAAATATATATCCAAATAAAAGTTTTGGCATATATAAACCAATATGGTCTGCATGATGAATTGATCATCACAGAAACCTGTTATGAATATCTTCCCACAAAACATGCTTTATTTTGACAGATATTATTAGAGCATAGCACTTATCTGTTTTTTGTTTGTTTTTTTTTAAAAAAAGACTTTGAGAAGTTGTTTGAGGATATAAAACTGAGTTTGAATTTATGTAGAAGGGATAAAATGCTTCTAAATTTTACAGCAGCAATTGAACCCTGAAATCTGATAAATCAGGAGAATGATAATATTCATCTTCTTTTGTAAACTTCTAATTAGTTTTAAGATAGTTTTAGGTATGTCAGACGGCAAATTTTGCTCTTTGACCTCTGGCATATCTGCTTATCTTGTCTGTTTTATCTTTTCTATTCAGGTATCTGAGATAAAAAAGATTTTTGTGAGTTTGATTATAGTAGCAGTAAAATGTTTTAAAATAAGCTGTTTCGAACAATATGTAATTTATGGGTTTTATTAGTTTTACTACAGATTGCTATATCTTCATTTGCCATGATTCCTGAGTTCCTGGGTTTATGGGCAATTTGAGCTGTGATCTACCAGTGCTATGACCCAAATTACTTCAAATACTGAAAAAACAGTCTTCGGTTTCATTGCTAGTGCTACTTTCCTTAAGCAAATTCAAAAATCTGTCACTTAGACACCAAAAGAGATGTAAAGAGACACAAAGATACATACAGATAGCAAAGTATTCTTGTGAAGTACAAGGAATGTAAGGTTCTCAGCAACTGACAGAGGATTATTATAGATGATCTTCCATATATGTATATATGAGATACAGGAAGAAAATATGTAGTCTTATTTATATACATATATAAATAAAACATAGTGGAAAGTAATATGCTTCTATTTGTTACATGCACATTATATGCAAAGACTTCAGAAGAAGCAAACTCATCCACCTGTTTTTAACCAAGCATTTATGGATGTGGAAATTCTGAAGACGGAATCATAGAATCCTAGAACGGTTTGCATTGGAAGAGACCTTAATGATCATCTAGTTCTACCTTCCCTGCCATGCGCAAGGAAACATTCAACTAGATCATGTTGCTCAAAGCCCTGTCCAACCTGGCCTTGGACACTGATAGGGATGGGGCAGCCACAGCTTCTCTGGGCAGCCTGTTCCACTACTTCACCATCATTACAGTAAAAAATTTCTCACTACATCTCATCTAAATCTACCCTCTTCTATTTTAAAGTCATTCCCCCTTGTCTTAGCATTATACGCCCTTCTAAAGTTCTTTTATAAACCATATTTGATTAAGCACCAGTGCTTACATTGCACATGTAAACATGCATTAGGTATGTCTATCCAAATGTACACTGCATTTAGGGGTTTCTGTTATGGATGATTTAAAAACAGCTTATTGTGAAACTTTTTGATGAATGTATTCTGAAAAAAATTGAAAATCATCCAGGTTAAGCAACTCCTGGCACTGTGCAGTGATAATATGCACATGTTTTCTGATAGTTTACTTGCAGATTATTTCCTTTAACCAGGAGAAGTGTTGATTTGGAAAGAAGTACCTTCTATATAAAGAAATAGAAGATGCATGACACTTTTCTGTCTTATTTTTACTTGCAACATATGTTCCTAATAAAAACTAGGTAAGGTATGCCAATTTTTCCATCCATTAAAAACATTGCTCTTTCTTTCTTTTTTTTTTTTTAATCCCACCTTTGCAGAAGGAAGCAGTGATTTCAAAAAAACACTTCCTTGATATTTTAGTAACAAGATGAATGGCTTTGCCTTCTGAACTATGCATAATCTTACCTTTAATGACACTGTCAGTTAAAATAAATATGAACATCAAAGATTGTCCCAGCTGCTGGATCTTGAATATTTTTTGTCTTCCAATTTAGAAAAAAACACACATCAATGTGGTTAAAAAAAAATCCAAAAAACCCGAAACCCACCCCAGAGATCTGTTGTGTCAGTGATAAATCTACTGAATGTTTGCCACAGAGCAACAGGAGTAATTTCTGTTCTGACAAATTTAACAGCTGGGAATCTCCAAGTGACAATAGAATTCTCCCTAATGCTCCAAGCAAACCACAGTAAGAATCTCACAATTTCACTGGAATTTGAGTCGTGCCTTTAAACAAGATCATATATAAAGCTTCAACAAGTGCCCTTATCTCAGATTCATAATTGTTAATTTCTTCACTGTATTCACACAAATGAAACTCTCAGAAAAAGAAATTGATAGTTCATCCTCTAGTCTTTTCCAATGTGCTGTTTGCTAATGGCTAGCTCCTTCTGAGTACATGCAGATTTAAAATAAGTGTCCTGAAGTCACAAACTTTCTCACACCCCTTCTCAGAAATCACATATACTACACCTCCATCCTCCCCATCTGTCCCATTTTACAAGCTGTATATGGTACAGCTTCAGAATACTGAACCACTATGTCTCCAGAAGACTAGATGATAGTAATTTTCCAGTACATTCCTGTATTCTCTGCAGAAGCCACCTGTATGAATCAATGTTTCAGTCTTTACTTCTGAGATTCCAAAAGCTGAAATCTTAAATGTATGTACTTTGTTAAAATACAACTTTCTGGAATGATTTGTGGCTCCCAGAGTTCAAGGGATCTTGGGACCCTCAACCAAAGGTCATTAAGATTAAACAGTAAACTCCTTCTAATTTTGATGGACTTTACATAAGACCACATGGCTCTTGGCCTAATGTTAACATAAACCTGGTTGTAGATATTCTAAAGTACATAAAGAGCACACCTTCAAACAATTTGATAATTTTAAATTAAATACATGAAAACCTTACAACAAATTTATAAAAAGAATAAAACC